>JAURVB010008022.1:0-19345 GCA_033002965.1 Piper betle | reverse complement strand
TGGTGGTGGAGTGGTAAGTGGTGTTCTGTAACGACCCGCCATTTTTCACGATATTGTGGGCCTAGCTGGCCAGGTGTTACTCACAATTAAGTAAATATGACTAACATTTTTTTATTTAACAAAAACATATATAAAGATCCCACAGTCTTGGACCGTTTCCCAGCAGCCACACTTATTTCTCAATTAAATAAAAAAAGGAGTCCTCATATTTATTTTGCTCCATACTCTGGATGTCAATCTCCTAATCTCGTATTTGCATACCTGCGGAGGCAATTCCGCGTTAGTGATTACAACACTAAGTAGTATAATAGATAAAACAAGACAAGTACATTCCACTATTTCCTTAAGTTTATTTTAATATGCGGTGGAGCGATTCCGCTATACTCCAAAACAATGCGGAGGAGGTATCCGCTGTGATCCGCACACCCCGGCCGTAGCCTTTTTTGTGGGGAGGCTACCACTACCGTCTCCAGTGCCAGTGCCTCGCACACCCCGGCCGTAGCCTTTTTGTGGGGTAGCTATCACTGCACTCGGGTGATTGCTATGCCCCGTTTGTGGGGAAGCTCTCACTACCAATTCTAGTGCCAGTGCCTCGCACACCCCGGCCGTAGCCTTTTTATGGGGCGGCTATCACTGCACTCAGGTGATTGCTATGCCCCGTTTGTGGGGAAGCTCTCACTACCAATTCTAGTGCCAGTGCCTCACACACCCCGGCCGTAGCCTTTTTATGGGGCGGCTATCACTGCACTCCAGTGCCAGTGCCTCACACACCCCGGCCGTAGCCTTTTTATGGGGCGGCTATCACTGCACTCCAGTGCGATGGAGGAATCGCTGTGCCTCACTCACCCCGGCCGTAGCCTTTTTATGGGGTGGCTATCACTACTCCAAAACAATGTCGATGCATTACAAAATTCACGTACATAACACGACCCAGTGTCGGACTGAGTCAATTCATTGACCCCGGTTGCACTCGGTGCATGGTAGTCGAATCTGGGCTCAGGCCGACTTAGGCTACCAACAAGGAAAGTATGATGTTCTATCTATTATACGTACCTGATTTGTGATTACGTCTGACTATGACCCGTGAACCCTAATACAGTAATGGGGAGGTCGCCTGGGACGGAGATGAGGGATGAAATACTCCCTCCTCCTACATATATATACACTTCAACCATTCCCTCCATTAAATTCTCATACCCCATCATCCATTGGTATTTCCTAGGTTCAACGACCCCTTCATTAAATTCTCACACCCCATCATCCATTGGTATTTCCTAGGTTCAACGACCCCTTCTCCTTTTATAAAGAATAAATGACGGCTAGGGTTTGTGGAAGCACCCTTTCACCATAATTCCTTTAACCGCGTAATTGGGTAATTAACACGGTTCACTTAACCTTTTCACTCAACCTCTTAAATGGTACGGTTCACTTTACTAGTTTAAACGGTTAAATGGTATGGTTTACTTAACCGGGTAAAAATACTTAACCGGTTAACTAACACTTTCCACTTGACCGGGTAATTAATAATTAACCGGGTAGCGGGTAAATAATTTAAACATATTCATGGATACCAACGTTCGATCCCACAGCGTCGAATATATATATATATATATATATATATATATATATCCGGGTCTTTACATGTTCTGCGCTGGGCGTCTGTGGCAGGATGGAGTGGTACAGATGTCGGACAGTGCAGCGGTAGGCCATTGCCAGCATTCGGGTCGGTGGTTGCTGGACACGGCGATGAGGTTGAACCATGATGGGACAACGGCTAGGGTCGAGCCAGTGGGTGAGACGTGGTGCCTAGCGGTGCAGCCGACGGGTCTGTGAGGAAACTTCATGGAAGTTGCTGGGCATATCTTGGAGAAGATATGATCTCCATATCCGGTGACGGGTGAAGATGGCAACTAACTTCTGGGGATAACGACAACGCCATATATGAACCTGGACGTGGAGTAGGGCTGGTGGGTTGCTGGATGTGGTGGAGATTTGCAGATCTTTGGGGATAAGATGCTGGCAAAGATCCGGAGTTATCTTGAAGCAGAAGGGCGTGATATATATATGCACAGGGTGAAGGCTGGAAAAAGGATCGACAGATCGAGGAGGGTTTTTCCATCGTGAGAGAGGAGAGATCCCGACGTTGGAAGAGAATTTCAGACGTGTTCCCATTGTGAGGGAGAGCAACGTGATACTGCTGGGAGAGAAGGAAGCCATTGGGTTGCTGTAGCCGGTGATGGTGGATAGCACTGGAACTTCATCGACGCTTGCTGGAATCCAGGTACACGTTATGGGGTTACTGGTGTTGGCAATCTGGGAGGGTTACTCTGGGTTAAGAGTGATCTCGTGAGTTCCATTGTATTTGGGGTGCATTGGGGTGAGCCTGTGGGGGCTGTCCACAAGCCGAGCAAGTGCTTGAAGGAGAAAGTAGGGTGCTTGTAATCCTTATCTGAATTAATATAAGGTTGGGAAGTGTTTTTCCCGTAATCTGTTTGATTGCTGGTTGGCTGACGTTTAGGCAGGGAACTTCTGTAGTCAAGTCGCGGTCGAAGTTTACAAGGCAGTCAATTATGGTAATTGGTTGCTAAGATGAGGAAGGGCAGACGGCACGACCCCAATACTCATATTGGTATTTGGGGCGATCATGCAGTGCTGTGTGTGGTGCTGTTTGACTCTTGGAATAGCCAATCGGCAAGGTGTGTCGATAGCTAGGAGTGTTGTGTTGGTGTTTAGTGCGGTACCAACATCGTAGTGAACGAGCAGGGTGTTGATTGGTGGAACGATAGTTGATTTGACTGAACACAAAAGGTTGGTGTTTGTGGCGTTGGCTTCCGTTATTGTTCTATCAAGCGTGTTTGGTGTTAGCTGAGTGTTCTTGTGGCGAGAATACGCCGCATAGGACTGATTGGGATTGAAAAATTTTGGGTCCTAGAATCAGCCCCGTGACAGCCGGGGAGCTCCGTAGACTCGCCAGTGACGAGCCAAAATGGTGGCGGCGCTAACACAGTGAAATCGTGGAAAGTTGTGGAAGATCTGGGAAACTCTGAACACTGACGAGGGTCGCTAGCACCTTAATAATCTGGCTAGACGGACTACACATGGTCAAATCATCTGGAGAAACATGTCATACATGCTAGAATCATCTGACTGACTGAGCATTCATGCTAGAATCATATGGCTAGATTGACCATACATGCTCGAATCGTCTCGCTAGACTAGCTTCTAAGGTGACTGCAAACTATGGGAACTTAAATGCAATGACCTTAGCGAGAAAAACCTAGGTTCACCCCTAAGGGTCTACTGGGTGGTCAAGCAGGTATTTTAAAATACTTCACGGTACTAGTCTGAGCTATATCAGGAACTCTGGTGCGAGATATATGGCCTAACATCTACCCATGTCGCCTTGATCCTCATCA
Source organism: Piper betle (assembly GCA_033002965.1). Classification (NCBI taxonomy): domain Eukaryota; kingdom Viridiplantae; phylum Streptophyta; class Magnoliopsida; order Piperales; family Piperaceae; genus Piper; species Piper betle. Next base: position 15,929 of record JAURVB010008022.1, on the reverse strand, counting down.
ATGTGACATGCCAACTATATGTACCCTTAGGGCACTCTACTCCAAGTCCTACGGTGATACTAGGGTGTCCTGCTAGCATATGGTGGACTCCAGTACCATATAAGAGTATATGCTAATGAGTAGTATGGTTCACTCTCACCAGTCTATGACAAACACTCAAGTGTCCCTATAAGAGGAACTAGAATGCTAACCATGTCACTGTTGTTCAAATATATCACTTTGTTCCATAATGGAACAAGGACAACTGCTATGAGTCTACTGAATACTGTGGCTCTCGTAACTATTTATACAACCACTAATTGCTGTTGAAGGGGCTCTTTGTGATGGAATGATAGTGAGATCTCTTGTACATGTGCAACGTGTCTCATGGAGTATGCATACTCTGCATGGAACTATGGAGTCTGCATCTGGTCGTTGGCACATGCACTAGTCAATGTCTGCTTGTCTCAACCATCTAGAAAATATATAATATAACTGATATATCTGGAAGGGCAAGTGTAGAAATACTTGGGTGACGGCTCAGACTCTGTCTGACATCTTTGATCACATGGAAAGAGAACTGGATTTCACGTAAAAAAAATGGTCTCACTCCTATAGGACTCAAACTAGGTGTCTCATCCTCACTTGCATTGACATCAGGTGTGTTGGGAGAGTAAACGAAGCTGAAAAAATTCTATTAGGCATGTATAGTACTCTATCTGTGGTGATGTGAAGATCTTTGTTTGAGTCAAAATGGGATAATGAAACTCCGTACATGATACTGGGTGGTTCAAACATATGGGTTGGTCTGTGGACATGTCTCTAAGATCATGATGGTTGGACTCCGCCATAGGTGGCCTGCCTATGGAACAACCAATTAATTCAATCAACTAACAATATGCATATATTTCTCAATACCATACTAGTCACACACTTCTAAATGGATAGGGTTCAAACGACCCAAAGAACCACTCTCTCTCCTCGAGTCTACGAGGACTCATAGTGAGTTTGACATGTGTCTTATCCATTCTTCAGTGGCGTGTGACCTTCTGTCCCTTACTGATTCATAACATTAATCTTGATTCACATGACTACTACCGTTGAGGTAGACTCTCAAGCAAAGCTATCAATTAAGATGAACATATACTTGTGTCCCTCTATCTGGTAAGCATGGTATGGTCTGATTGAAGTCCTTGTTTGTGTCCCTCCCAAGATGAGGTGAAGTTGTCTCCCCCAGATAGGTCTACCATCGGCTACTTGCATTGTAAGCCCTAAACAGTACCATGAAGTTACCTCCTACACTAGGTGTAAAACCCGTGGCTTGAGTCAGAGTTTTACGGGAGCGAACTAGCTGGTTCAACCGTCGGTTCGAGTCGAGTCAGCTTCATGGACCGCAAGCTGAGTTGAGGCCAGCTGTGAGTTATGAGCAATGAGGGTCATGTATACTCAAGTATACGATGATAACGTCAAAAAGATGATAAAAAAATGGGTTATCAAGTACATGGAGGAATGCAGTATTGATTGTTATTTTTATTTGATCGTAGAATATTTTTAAGGCCGAATGACGAATTACGACGCGATATAGGTGAATTTGGGCGGGTTATTTGTTATAGAACATATCATTTGGATGTTGCTGTGTTCGTTTGATTTTACGAGATTTTTCCCAATTTTTTTGGATTTTTTTAAAGATTTATTAGGAGATAGTTATTATTATTAACTCGAGTCGGAGTCAAGTCAAGTTTAATTTACAAAAAATGCCATCGCACGCCCCTTCATCTTCCCCAATCGTCTTTTTCTTTTCCTCCAAACCCTAGCCGCCCAACGCCGCCCTATCCTTGCCGACTGACTACCGCCCCGCCGCTGGAACCAACCTCCCGTCGTCCCCTCGCCGTCGTCGTACCCGTCCGGACAGACCCCAGCCACCGATCGCCTGCCGGCGCGCCGCCGTGATGCCACGAAGCCGCCTCGGCCGTCACCACTCTGAGCCGGATTATGCCGCCGTTCGATCGCCGTCGCCACTGCTGTGACCACGAGTCTCACCCTCTCACCGTCACCAACAAGTCCCCCATCATCCCGACCCCTGTCGAGGCCGGGCCGTAGCCCCGATCGAAGCACGCCACCGCCGCCACCCATTTTTTACGCCGCCACCGACAGCCATCGCCACCCTGGCTACCCTTGTTTGACACCACCATCGAACCAAGTTCATCGACCTGGTGCCGATAGACCCCCTGATTGCCCTATCCAGAATCATCGCTGGAAAACTACCAGAATCCGCTGGAAAACCGCCGACACGTAGCCAGAAAACCGCTGGAAAACCGTCGGCACTCGCCGGAAAAACCGCCGAAACCTCCGAAAAATTGGATTCGTGGGAAATTCGCCGGATCATCTGCCGAACGTACTACGGTCGATTCCAATCGAACTTCGGACGCCGCTAGGTGCGAAATTCGAGTTTCGAGCCACAAAACGGAAACCCCCGATTTTCGACGACGCGAGGTATAAATTACTACGACGTAAATTCTTAAATTTTATAATTATTAGGGAAGCATGCTAGACTAAATAATTAGATGAATTTTCGTGTTTTTCACGTGTTTGTATGTTTGTGTGTAATTTAATAAAAATTATGAAATTGGTTGATTGATGAGTGTTAAAATGGAAAGTAAGAAATTAATTAGGTGAACTAATTAATTACCCTGATTTCATGAAACACAGATTGAAAACTCATTAGAATTGACTTAGGATGAATGTGTGATGATTGATGCGTGATTGTGTTGATTGTGTGTGCATGTTATATGATGTGTGATTCATCATGCGGGCGTTAGCTTTTAGCTTGATTGTGTAGGTACGGTGTAGGAGCTCGCCGCCTAGAGCACGTGGACACGTTTGGATGCAACTCTAGCTGTACCAACTCTACCCATTCTTCTATGCTCATACATGCGGAGACATTTCCGCGTTAGTGATAAAAACACTAAGTCATATAATTACAAGAAACAATCAAAATATTCCACAATATTTGAATAACAACTTTTAGTGATTATGCGGAGCACTTAATATGCTAGGAGGGTGGCCGCCCATCCAGCTACAATACCTTGTATGCGCACAAACGCTACATGGCCCTCTGCCTGTAGTTATTAATATTTGCCATTGACTCACCCTCTCGGTATCACAAGCACATAATGAGCTATTTTGCGCCACTGCGCCCTGTCACCCTTTTGACATGGGGGCAGGTATATAATCTTTCAAGAATTTTAGGGGGTGCTACTCCGTGTCAAACTGAGTCAATTCATTGACCCCAATTGTGCTTGGCGCATGGTGGGTCGAATGTGAGCTCATGCTGACCAAGACTCCCACATAATAATTTTCAAGGGTGCTACCCCCGCAACTACGATAGATTATCCTAATATAAATGAAATTTGTCTAAAGCTAAATGTCCTCACAAACTATCCACAAGATGTTTCATTTAACAACAAAACTCTCCTTTCTATAGAAAAATATGTGTACAATTCAAGAAGTCATTACATTAAATTTTATAAAGATGTGTGGACATCAAAAAGTTATTTGTGTGATAAAAAGTAATTATTAAGATAATACGATGGATGTTAAATCCTAAAAATAATATAAATATCAATAATATTAATTTTTTCAAGAATTAATTTAATTAAATAATATTTACGGTTTGTTCTAAGATTTACAATACCCTAAATAAAATAGCCTAATTATTTTTTTCATGCTTTTACAATTTCCCCAGCTTGGGAATTTTGGTCCTCAAAAATATAAATAAAAGAAAAACCGGGGTTTTACAATCTCCCTAGCTTGGGAATTTTCGTCCTCCAAAATAAAATAGGGTTATGAGGAGAAAAATTAGCATTTTTCTTCTTCATTTAAGCATTGCCTCTCATATGCATAGCTAAAGTGGGGTACACTATGCCAGACACAGTTATCCATATAGCACAGGTGTCCCATACCACCCATACTACCTAAATAACACCGATGATTGTAAATGCATCCCATATATGCTCATTAGATTGAGCGTCACGTGCACCTGATATGACATATAAGTGGCACACCCATAATTATTTACCATCTAAAATAATGTAAATTAATTCGTTAAAGGAATGATCAATTCGTATATAAAATAAATTTTATCCTTGGGACAGTGGACTCTTAGACTTTAACAAGGTAGTGATTGATTTGCATGGTTCCATGGGAAACACAGCTCTGATACCACCTGTAATGACCCAGCACAAAGTGCAACGTAATGGGCCAAAGTTATTTCTTTAAAAGTGGTTAACCAAGTTAATGATCTATAGTCCATTCTCACTTAAACATTATCTTATCCTCATGGTTATTAGATGTGAGACTTAGTTGAGGGATCTCACAATCCACCCACCTTAGGAAATTTTGTCCCTGAAATTCCTACTCACGGCCTTAGTTGAGGGATCTCACAATCCACTTTAGTCAACATCCGTAGTCCAGCCCACTATCTAATACGTAACCAGGTTGCTTTGATACCATTTGTAACAACTCGGCCCAAAGTGCAACATAATGGGCTAAGTCATCTCTTCAAAAGTGGTTAACCAAGTAAAAGATCTATAGTCCATTCCCTCTTATAAACAAGATCTTTGCCCGGTAGGTATTAGATGTGGGACTAAGTTGAGGGATCTCACAATCCACCCACCTTAGGGAATTTTGTCCCCGAGTGTCCTACACACAGCCTCCGTTGCTAGCCGCAGCACACGTCCTTCTCTGGCCCATGACCAGTAGCCTTAGCCAACGTCCGTAGTCCAACCCACCATCTAGCACGGAACAAGGTTGCTCTGATACCATTTGTAATGACCCGGCCGAAAGTGCAACGTAATGGGCTAAGTCCTCTCTTCAAACTTAGTGAATTAAGTTAAAGATCTATAATCCATTCTCACTTATAAATAAGATCTTATCCAAATAATTATTAGATGTGAGACTAAGTTGAGGGATCTCATAATCTAAGCCCCATCAACTGAGCCAAAATACCATTGCCATGCAAACAATCTAAAAAATAACAGTCCAATAACATGTCTTCCAGCTATCCCGACTCTACCCATCCTTCCATGCTCATACCTGTTGCGGAAATTCTGCATTAATTATAAAAACACTACGTCATATAATTACAAGAAACAATTAATATATTCCACAACATCTGAATTATGTATTTTAGTGATTATGAGCCTATGCTGACCTCTTAATATGTTGGGAGGGTGGCCGCCCATCTAGCTAGAATCCCATGTATGCGCATACACACTATGTGGCCCTCAGCCTGTAGTTACCAATATTTGCCATTGACTTACCCTCTTGATATCACAAGTGTATAATGAGCCATCTTATGCCACTGCGCCCTGTCACCCCTTTTGGTATGGGGTGCTGCCCTGTGTCGGACTGAGTCAATTCATTGACCACGGTTGCGTTCGGCGTATGGTGGTCGAATGAGAGCTGATGCCGACCAAGACTTCAACGGTGAGATCCCTCAACTTAGTCTCACATCTAATACCTACTAGGAGAAGATCCTATTTATAAGTGGGAATGGATTATAGATCTTTAACTTGGGTTAACCCTTCTAAAGAAATGACTTAGGCCCATTACGTTGCACTTTGGGCCAGGTCGTTACAGGTGATATCAGAGTAACTTGGTTACGTATTAGATGGTGGGCTGGACTAGGGACGTTGGTCAGGCTGCCGGTTACGGGCTCGAAAGGTCGTGGGCTGGGGCTAGCAACCGGCCGGATTAGGGATGTTGCATAGGCTGACGGTCACGGGCCAGAAAGCTCATGGGCTAGGGCTAGCAACTGGCCAAGTGTAACACCCCGTTTCGGCTCACCCGTGAATCGACCCGAAAATGTCACCGGTGATCGAACCGTTCGCTAATCTACTGGGTTCGGTTAAGCCGACCCGGGTCTGCCCTCGGTGTCTTAAGATGGAGATGCAAACATGAAATGCATGGATGGGATGCGTGGGTTCTAACGTAGTCCTACATGCATGCTATGATGTGCAAGCAAAACAAAACCATGCAACGGCAAGAAATTTTTAATTAAAAATTATCCACAACAAGGGTATATAAATATTTTATCAAAATACGATAAAACATGATAATCTACCATAGCATTCATCATTATCTCTTTCGTTTCAATTGAACCGAGCCTGAACTCCAAACTCACTACTCATTCACATTTATCCATTCATTTCATATCAAGCAATTTATCTAAACAAACACATCAAAATTATCATTCACGTAGCAATAACACACCGTCATTATAGATTACACGTGGCAGGTACATGTGTGCGCGGTTCTGTGCTGCTCCTCTGCAGTCCCGACAGCTTTCATCCCTCGCATTTCTCACCTACATATATATAGAAAAATCGTCAGTAACGAGTGTTACCGGCCCGGAAAATAACTAATATCAATCTGGCACAGGAGAGCAAACTCTCCTGTTGAATGAAAACCATATACTTCCTCAAGAACTCTCATCAGGGCACATACGGGAGCCGTCACCCTCGGGTCGACAGCGTCCCCTATCTTTCACATTCTCATACCTCGGCCATTTCTCTATCGCTTCTCGCATCAAATCTCATTCCTTTCCGCCCTCTGCACCTTCCATATTACTCCTGGCCTTGAGCACGAAGGCCGAGTACTCTCAGGCAGTCGCCTTCAGTACCCTTTGAAACCACAAGTCTAGACATGTGCTGCAATGCAGTACCCGTGAACCTCCACACTTCTCCGGGTTTGAGGAACTCAAAGGTGGAGTTGTCAGAATCCGTCGGGAATGAAACGGCCCGCACACCATTCCAGAGCCCACTATCGACACACACGTGCCCGCTCGCGTAGCACGGTAGTCGGATTTCCCTCATTCAATCTCTCACTGAAAATGCGAAAACTATACATATATATAGGTCTGGGTTGGGATTTATACAATAGGCCCGAAGGCATCGTGAGCTGGATCTGAAGTTCGAAAACAAACTCGAGGGATCTCATCCTTGAGGGTTATTAATCCGAAAAAAATCGTTGGCTAAATGGCCCGAGTTAAGTGGGATCCGATAAAACGCCACTTAACTCGTCCTGCACATGATAAATCAAATATACAATAGAGTAGCGTAAAAACAGAGAACGAGTCCTAAACGGACCTGGTAGAAGCTCCAAACGGGTCCACGCGCCTAGGCGGCGAGCTCCTACACCGTACCTACACAATCAAGCTAAAAACTAACGCCCGCATGATGAATCACACATCCTATAGCATGCACACACAATCAACACAATCACGCATCAATCAACACACATCAACCTATATCAATTCTAGCAAGTCTACTTAGGCTAGTTTGCATTAGATCAAGATCATTACCTAGTTACCCTAATTAGTTTCTTAGCCTCCATTTTTAACACCACTCAACCAAACAATTTCATATTTCTATTCTTAATCAAACCTACATTAAAAATATATATATATTTATAACACACACACAAATCCTAGCATGCAATTCTAATAACCAATATTTTTAAATAATTAAATTAAAATAAATTATACCTCGCGTCGTCGAAAATCGGCGACGGCTAGGGTTTCCGTTTCGTGGCTCAAAACTCGAATTCGACACCTAGCGGCGTCCGAAGTCCGATCAGATTGGACTGGGTGCGTTCGGCGGATGATCCGGCGAATTTCCCACGAATCCAATTTTCCAGCGATTTCCGGCGGTTCGGCGGTGTCGGCGGTTTTCTGGCGATGATTCGGGACGGAGCAATCAGGGGGTCTATCGGCACCGGCTCGACGAGCTTGGTCCAATGGTGGTGTCAAACAAAGCAGCCGGGGCGGCGATGGTCGTCGGCGGCGGCGTCGAAAATGGGTGGCGGCGGCGGCATGCTCCGATCGGGGCTGCGGCCAGCCTCGACGGCGGTCGGGATGATGGGGAAACGTCGGCGACGGCGAGAGGGTGGTCGTCGGGGTCACAGCGGCGGCGGAGCGGCCCGGACGGCGGCGAATCGACGAGGGAGCGCGTCGCGGCTTGTGGGGCGATTCCGGCGTCGTGGCGGCGAGACGGTGGCCGGGGTGGGTCGTGGCGGCACGGCGACTACATGGCGGGGCGGGGCGGCGTTGATCAGCAGCTGTACGACGTCGGCGGTGGCGGTGGCGGACGAGCACAAGGGGCGGCGGCGGCGAGCTAGGGTTTGGAAGGGGGAAGTGTCGGGAATGGAGAAAATATACTCCAGTGGCAGTTTCGTAATTAAGTATTGACTCGATTCCTACTCGAGTCAAAATAATAACTAGTTCGTAATAAATTCTAAAAAAAAACTAGAAAAATATGGAAAAATTTCCATAAAATAAAACAAACACAACAACATCCAAATGGCATGCTCTATAACTAATAACCCACCCGAATATAATCCAACGCGCCCTAATGCGTCATTCGGCCTAAAACTATTTGTACAATCAAACATATAAAAGGAAAAACAAATATTGCATACTTTCATATATTCTGATAACTCATATCTCACCATCTTCTCGACGTTATCATCATATATTCAGGTACACCTGACTCTCATCGGTCATAACTCACGGTTGGCCTCGACTCAGCACGCGGTTCATGAAACTGACTCGACTCGAACCAACGGTCGAACCGACTGGTTCGGTAACGTAAAACCCTGACTCGAGTCACGGGTTTTACACCAAGTATAGGCATTTCAGGGACAAAATTTCCTAAGGTGGGTGGATTGTGAGATCCCTCAACTTAGTCCTACATCTAATACCTACTGGGAGAAGATCTTGTTTATAAGTGGGAATGGACAATAGATCTTTAACTTGGGTTAACCCTTTTAAAGAAATGACTTAGGCCCATTACGTTGCACTTTGGGCCGGGTCGTTACACCCACATAGTAATTTTTAAGGGTGTTACCCCGTTGTCAGGACTCCCACAGAGGAATATATAGCATTTCGAGTAATTATACGAACTTGAAATTTTGATGAGGCTCCCGCAACTGTGACACATGATCCTAAAATTAATAAATTTTCTCTAAAGCCAAATGTCCTCTCAAACTATCCAGAGGATATTTCATTTAACAACAGAACTCTCCTTTATATAGAAGAATATATCTAGAATTTAAGAAGTTACTACCTTAAATTTTCTAAATATGTGTGGAATCAAAAGTTATTTGTGTGATAAAAAATAATTATTAAGTTAATATGAATGGATGTTAAATCCTAAAAAAATTATAAATATCGTTATACTGATATGCTAAAGATCAAAATCGATAATTTATAATATTAATTTTTTCAAGAATTAATTTAATTAAATAATACTTACGGTTTATTCTAAGGTTTACAAAACCCTAAATAAAATAACCTAATTATTTTTTCAAGGGTTTACAATCTCCCCAACTTGGGAATTTTCGTCTTCAATAATATAATAAGGAGAAAAATCGGGGTTTATAATTTCCCTAGCTTGGGAATTTTTGTCCTCCAAAATATAATAGGGTCATGAGGAGAAAAATTAACATTTTCTTTCTTGATTTAAGCATTGCCTCTCATATGCGTAGCTAAAGTGGGCTACACTGTGCCAGACACGGTTATCTATATAGCTGAGGTGTCCCATACCACCCATACTACTTAAATAACACCGCTGATTGTAAATGCATCCCATATATGATCATTGGCTTGAGCGTCACGCGCACCTGGTATGACATATAAGTGGCACACCCATAATTAGTTACCATCTAAAAGAATAAAAATTAATTCTATAAAAAATGATCAAATCGTATATAAAAGAAATGTTACCTTTGGGGCAATGGACTCTTAGACCTTCAACAACGTAATGATTGATTTACAAGGTTCAGTAGGAAACACATCTCTGATACTATGTGTAACGACCCGCCCATTCCATGCCACGAGCCAAGTGTTACTATATGAAACTAAATATCTCCTAAATTAATTTTCTATTAATTTTCAAAATTTTATATAAATCCACAACAATAAATTTATTATAAAAATGCTTGGAAAAATCTAAGCCTCATGAACCAAACCAAAATCTCACTGCCTTGCAAACAATCTCGAGAAAAATAGTCCAATAATAGAGTCCTCCAGTTGTCCCGACTCTACCCATCCTTCCATGCTCATACCTATGGGGAAATTCCACGTTAGGGATAAAAACACTAACTCAAATGCTAACATGAAATAATTAATATATTCTACAACATCTGAATTACATCTTGTACTGATTATGAGCCTATGCTTAGCTCTTTATATGCTGGGAGGGTGGCTCCCCATTCCGCTACAGTCCCATATATGCACACACACGCTACGTGGCCCTCAGCCTATAGTTACCGATATTTACCATTGACTCACCCTCTCAGTATCAAAAGTGAATAATAAGCCATCTTGTGCCACTGCGCCCTGTCACCTCTTTCGGTATGGGGGCAGGTATTTAATCTTTTAAGAATTTTAAGTGTACTACCCTACGTTAGACTGAGCCAATTTTTTCACCTTGGTGCGCTTGGCGCATGGTGATCGAATGTGGACTCAGGCCGACCGAGACTCTTGAATCAAAATATATAACATTTCAAGTAATTATACGGACCTGGTATTTTAATGAGGAACTCGCAACTATGACACATGATCCTAAGGCCTTCCCTTATTAAGCAAATGTGTTTACAAAGGGAAGGCCGATCGAGAGGATGTGAATGAAAAGAACACGGAAGTCAGGCTGATCGAGAATATTAATGTGGATTCAGGCCTTCCCTCGGTTTTATAGAAAAGAACATAATCACAAATAATTATATTAAATACTAACAATTAGTTTGATAATGAAAAGTCAAAAACTTATCATTGACTTAATGTGAATGAATGTTAAATCGCACTCACAACTCCCAATCAGGAAAATTCAATAAAAAAAATTTATTTAAAACAATAAATATCATTGTACCGATATTATAAAGATCAATATTGATTCTTGAGAATTAATTTAGTTACGTATTATTTATGGTTCGTTCTTAAGATTTACAAAACACTAAATAAAATAGCATAATAATAATAATATTATTATTATTATTATATTTTTATTATTATTATTATTATTATCATTAGAGTTTTTCAATCTCCCAAACTTGGGAATTTTCGTGCTCGAAAATATAATAGGGTCATAAGGAGAAAAATCGGGGTTTTACAATCTCCCCAACTTGGGATTTTTGGTCCTAAAAAATATAATAGAGAAAAATTGGTTTTTTTAATTAAACTTTGCACTCATATGCATAGCTAAAGTGGGGCACACTGTCCCATGACACTGTTATCTATATCGCATAGGTGTCCCATACCACCCACACTACATAGATAACACCTCCGATTGTAAAGGCATCCCGTATACGCTCATTGGTTTAAGTGTCATGTGCACGTACCATGGCACAGAAGTGGCACACCCATAATTACTTCCCATCTAAAATAATAAAATTAATTATATAAAAGAAATTTACCCTTTGGACAGTGGACACTTAGACTTTCAAGAAGGTAAAGGTTGATTTGCATGGTTACATGGGAAACACAGCTTTGATACCACCTGTAACGACCCGCCCATTTTAAGCCACAAGCCATGAGTTACAATATGAAACCAAATATCTTATAAATTAATTTTCTATTAATTTTCAAGATTTTAAATAAATCCATAACAATAAATTTAATATAAAAATGCTTTGAATAATATAAGCCCCATGAAGCAAACTAAAATCTCACTATCATGCAAACAATCTCGAGAAAGAATAGTCCAACAATAGAATCCTCCAGCTGTCCCGACTCTACCCATCCTTCCATGCTCGTACCTGCAGGGGCAATTCCACATTAGTGATAAAAACACTAAGTCGTATAATTACAGGAAATAATTAATATATTTCACAACATCTGAATTACATCTTTTAGTGATTATGAGCCTATGCTGAGCTCTTAATATGCTGGGAGGGTAGCCGCCCATCCAGCTACAATCCCATGTATGCGCACACACGCAATTGACTCACCCTCTCGGTATCACAAGCGCATAATGAGCCATCTTGCGCCACTGCGCCCTTTCACCCCTTTCGGCATGGGGGCAGGATTTAATCTTTCAAGAATTTTAAGGGTGCTGCCCTATGTCGGACTGAGCTAATTCTTTGACCCTGGTTGCGCTTGGCGCATGGTGATCGAATGTGGACTCAGGCCGAACAAGACTCCCGAATCGAAATATATAACATTTCAAGTATTTATATGGACTTGGTATTGTGATGAAGAACCCACAACTATGACACACAATCCTAAAGCCTTCCCATTGTGAGTCAAATGTGCTCACAAACTATCTAGAAGGATGTTTCATTAAACATCAACAGAACTCTCCTTTATATAAAAGAATATGTGTAGAATTCAAGAAGTCATTATATTAAATTTTATTAATATGTGTGGAATTCAACAAGGTACTACATTAAATTTTATAGAAAAGAACGTAAATACAAATAATTATATTAAATACCAACAATTAGTTTGATAATGAAAAGTCAAAAACTTATTATTGACTTAATGTGAATGATTGTTAAATCAAACTCACAACTCCCAATCTTGAAAATTCAATAAACAAAATTTATTTAAAACCATACAGATATGACAAAGATCAAAATTGATTCTTAATAATTAATTTAGTTTAGCATTATTTATGGTTTGTCTCTTAAGATTTACAAAACCTTAAAAAAATAGCCTTATTATTATTATTATTATTATTATTATTATTATTATTATTATTATTCTGTTCCTGGTCTTACAATTCTGTAAGTGCTCGTCCGTTCCGAGCACCGAGCCAAGTGTTACTATATGAAACTAAATATCTCATAAATTAATTTTCTATTATTTTCAAGATTTCAAATATATTCATAAAAATAAATTTAATATACAAATGCTCAGAATAATCTACGCCCCATGAACCAGAACCAAAATCCCACTGCCATGCAAACAATCTAGAAAAATAATTGTCCAATAACTGAGTCCTCCACCTATCCTGACTCTACCCATCCTTCCATCCTCATACCTACGGAGGCAATTCCGCATTAGTGATAAAAAGACTAAGTTATATAATTACAAGAAACAATTAATATATTCCATATCTGAATTATGTAATTTAGTGATTTTGAGCCTATGCCGAGCTCTTAATATGCTAGGAGGGTGGCCGCCCATCCAGCTACAATCCCATTTATGCGTACACACGCTACGTAGTCCTCAGCATGCAGTTACCGATATTTTCCATTGACTCACCCTCTCGGTATCGCAAGTGCATAATGAGTCGTCTTGCGCCACTGCGCCCTGTCAGCTCTTTTAGCATGGGTACAAGTATTTAATCTTTCAAGAATTTTAGGGTTGTTACCCTGTCTCGGACTGAGTCCATTCATTGACCCCCGTTGTGCTCGGCGCATGGTGATCAAATGTGAGCTCATGCCGACCAAGACTCCCACATAGTAACTTTTAAGGGTGACGCCCTGTCTTGGGACTCCCACATATGAATATATAACATTTCGAGTAATTAAACGGACCTGGAATTTTGATGAGGAACCCACAACTATGACACACGATCCTAAAGCCTTCCCTTTATGAGTCAAATGTACTCACAAACGATCTAGACAATGTTTCATTTAACAACAGAACTTTCCATTACATAGAAGAATATGCGTGGAAGTTCAAAAAGTCATTACATTAAATTTTATAAATATGTGGAATTCAAAAAGTCATTTGTGTAATAATGTTAAGTCACAAAGTAATTATTATGTTAATACGAATGGATGTTAAATCCTGAAAATATTATAAACATCATTATACTGATATGCTAAAGGTTAAAATTGATAATTTAAAAGATTCATTTTTTTTCATTAATTAATTTAATTAAATAATATTTAAGGTATGTTATAAGATTTACAAAATCCTACATAAAATAACCTAATTATTTTTTCAGGGTTTTACAATCTCCCTCGCTTGGGAATTTTTGTCCTCGAAAATATAATAAGGAGAGAAAGTGTGAGATCCCTCAACTTAGTCTCACATCTAATACCTACTGAGGAGAACATCCTGTTTATAAGTGGGAATAGACTATAGATCTTTAACTTGAATTAACCATTTAAAAGAAATGGCTAGGCCCGCTACGTTGCACTTTGGGCTGGGTCGTTACAGGTGGCATCAGAGCAACCTGGTTCCACGTTAGATATGGGCTGGACTAGGGACGTTGGATAGGCTACCGGTCAAGGACAGAAGGTCGTGGGCTGGGGCTAGCAACGGGCTGGACTAAGGACGTTGGCTAGGCTGCCGGTCATGGGTCGAAGGTCGTGGGCTGGGGCTAGCAATAGGCTGGACTAGGGACGTTGGCTAGGTTGCCGATCATGGGGCGAAAGGTCGTGCTAGGGCTAGGAACGGGCCAAGTATAGGCATTTCATGGACGAAATTTCCTAAGGTGGGTGGATTGTGAGATTTCTCCAAGTGTGACTTCTGGATAAAGGAGGTAAATTTCCTTGGTCATATGATGTGGGACTAAGTTGAGGGATCTCACAATCTACCCACCTTAAGAAATTTCGTCCCCAAAATGCCTATACTTGGCCTGTTGCTAGGCCCAGCCCACGACCTTTCTGGCCATGACCGACAGCCTAGCAAACGTCCTAGTCCAGCCCATTGCTAGCCCAGCCCATGACCTTTTTGGCCCCGTGATCGGTAGCCTACCCAACGTCCCTAGTCCAGCCAAACATCTAACGTGCAACCAGATTGCTGTGATACCGCCTGTAACGACCCAGCCCAAAGTGCAACGTAATGGGCCTAAGTCGTTTTTTAAATGATTAACCCAAGTTAAAGATCTATAATCTATTCCCAATTATGAACAAGATCTTCTCTGAGTAGGTATTAGATGTCGGACTAAGTTTAGGGATCTCACAGAAAGTTATTTTCTTTTTTAAGCATTGCCACTCATATGCCTAGTGAAGAGTGGGGCACACTGTCCAATGACACTGTTATACATATCGTACATGTGTCTGATACACCACCCATACTACCTAGATAACACCTCTGATTGTAAAGGCATCCCATATGCAGCTCATTTTGCTAAGTGTCACGTGCACCTAGCATGACACATAAGGTGCGTGACACTTAGCAAATGAGCGTATATGGGATGCCTTACAATCAGAGGTGTTATCTGCATGGTGGTATCAGTTTTATTATTATGTATAACAGTGTCATTGGACAGTGTTATACATATCGTACATGTGTCTGATACCACCCATACTACCTAGATAACACCTCTGATTGTAAAGGCATCCCATATACGCTCATTTGCTAAGTGTCACGTGCACCTTATGTGTCATGCTAGGTGCACGTGACACTTAGCAAATGAGCATATATGGGATGCTACAATGTCCAGAGGTGTTATCTAGGTAGTATGGGTGTTGTACATGTGTATAATGATCATTGGACAGTGTTATCCATACCGCACAGGTGTCCCATACCACCCATACTACCTAGATAACACCTCTGATTGTAAAGGCGTCCCATATACGCTCATTGGCTAAGTGTCACGTGCACCTAGCATGACACATAAGGTGCACGTGACACTTAGCACAAATGAACATCAAGTGATTATCTAGATTGTATGGGTGGTATCATTTACATGTACGTATGTATAACAGTGTCATTGTAAGGCATCCCATATACGCTCATTTGCTAAGTGTCACGTGCACCTAGCATGACACATAAGGTGCACGCCCATAATTATTTATCATCTAAAATAATGAAAATTAATTCTATAAAAGAATGATCCATTCTTATATAAAAGAAATTTTACCCTTGGGATAGTGGACTCTTAGACTTTCAACAAAGGTAATGATTGATTTGCATGGTTCCGTGGGAAACACAACTCTGATACCACCTGTAACGATGCAGCCCCAAAGTGCAACGTAACGGGCTAAGTCCT
>JAURVB010008021.1:0-12406 GCA_033002965.1 Piper betle | reverse complement strand
AGTGGCGTATGAAAATGACAACACCACAAACTGAATACTTAATCTCAAACCAACATTTAATTTCTCTACTCTGTCTCCTTCTCTCTGTGTGGCAAAGCTACCAGACGTGAACTTCTCAAGAGTGAGGAATCTCGCCCCATACTCCCTCTACAATCATATCTTTTTGCTCCATGGCCTGAAACTTAATTTTCTTTTTGACTCCATATAGTTGAAGAGAAGTACTGGGCACAATAGATCTCTGTGAACTCTAGCCATGTGATCGTCTCTAGTAGCCTTCTATGAAGATATGTGGAGTGTGAGATCTTTCAACTTAGTCCCACATCTAATACTTACTGGGATAAGAACCTGTTATATAGTGGGAATGGACTATGGATAAAAAACTTGGTTAACCACTTTTAAAGAAATGATTAGCCCATCATATTGTACTTTGGGCTGGGTTGTTACAAATGGTATCAGATGGTAGACTGGACTAGGGATGTTGGCTAAGGCTGCCGGTCCCGGGCTAGAGAAGGCTGTGTGCTGAGGCTAGAACCGGGCCAAGTATACGAATTTTGGGGACGAAATTTCCTAAGGTGGGTGGATTGTGAAATCGCTCAACTTAGTCTCACATCTAATGCCTACTGGGATAAGAACCTGTTTATAAGTGGGAATGGACCAAGTGTGTAACGTCCCGCCCCAACCGGACCGGGTGTTACCTTAAAATATATAATAATGTAAACGTAACATTCTAGAACATGAATCAACATGGCAAATAAGTCTAGGAGATTTATAAATCATAAAAATAAATCATGTTCTGATAGCATATGACAATATATAAAATAACCATCCCACAGTCTCGAACTGTTTTCCATAGCCACAATTATAACACAAGAGAATAATAAGGAAGTCCAATTTATTATTGATTCACCATACCTAGGTTGGTAAAAGAACCACCAACCACACTTTTAATCTTTAGTCCAAAGCTGTTCACCTGCGGAGGCAATTCCGCGTTAGTGATAAAACCACTAAGCCGCATAATTAAATAAAATAAGTCAATAAAATCCCTATTATCGTTTCAAGAGTCTTTTAGTTGTTATGAGCCTATGCCGAGCTCGTTATATGCTAGGAGGGGTGGCCACCCCATCCAGCTACCATTGCATGCATGCGCACACATGCTACGTGGCCCACGGCCTGTAGTTACCGATATTTGCCATTGACTCACCCTCTCGGTATCACAAGTGTATAATGAGCCGTCTTGTGCCATTGCGCCCTGTCACCCCTTTCGGCTTGGGGGCAGGTGTTCAATCTTTCAGGTGGTGCTGCCTTGTGCCAAATTGAGTCGACCCTCGGTTGCATTCCGGCGCATGGTGGTCAGATACTCAAGTCGACCAAGACTCCCACATAGTAATTTTAAGGGTGCGGCCCCATGTCGGACTGAGTCAATTCTTGACCCCGGTTGCACTCGGTGCATGGTGGTCGAATCTGGGCTCAGGCCGACCAAGGCTGCCAACAAGGGAAAATACAACATTTCAAATAATTATACGGACCTGGATAGTTCGTAAGTGAACCTGCAACTGTGACCAACGATCCTAATCTGAACGAGAACATAAAATTATACATAAGTATAATTTTATTCGAGTAGAAATGCATGCAAAATGACTAATATATATATATATATATCACTATTAAAATTCAACAATATTAAATATTAAATTATTCATGTGACATAATTATTTAAATCCTACTTGTACATTTTAAATTAATTATCTAAATTCATAATTCACACTTAACAAATAATAAAATAATTATTAACTTATAAACAAATATTTAATTACTATTATTAGTATATTTTCTTTTGAGACGATAATTACTTAACCCCGATCTTGATGATTTAGTTTACAGTTATAATTTTTAATCGCTATCATTATTCATAGCAATTTAATTAATTAAGTTGTTTGATTAAATTATTTAAAATAATTTGTATTATTCTAATTCAAAGATATTACTAATACAATTATTTTAAATTATTCAACTCAATAAAGTTTCGAACTTTATTTATTTTCATTATGCTATTTAGGTTCAACGCTTGTGATTTTTACCCGATTATAGTTTAATAACCCATTTTCTACCTTACTGACTCATTATTAAAATAATCACTTTATTTACCTAATATTAAATTTAATATGGTAAAGGTGAAATCTTTATTTCATTAATCCCTTATAAACATCCGATTTAAAATTAATCGCTTATAGTATGCCGATTAATTATCGACCAGTTTATCATTACCGTATTTTTTATTACTTATGTCCATGTCGATTTCGTCCAATAATTAATTAGTTTAGCAACTTTAACCCATAACCCATTAGAATAATTATTTTTAAAGATTTATTACGAGTTAGTATTATTTTTAACTCGAGTCGTATCGGGTCAACCCATATTTACAAAACTGCCATCTTCTTCTTCCCCAACGTCCTTCTCTTCTCCTACCTTCTTCTTTGCACCAAAAACAGATCTGATGTCTTCTTCTTCAACCCTATGCAACCTTCCCGAACAACCCAATTGATCAACCATATCAACATCCCAACAAGGCATCAACAACGAATTAAAACAGCCAAAGATGAAGCTCAAAGTCCATGTTTTACAGCAGCTATCCAAGGCGACCGTCTGCACCAAACCAGGCTTGTCCTTCTTCTCCAGCCTCAAGATCACTCCTTTCTTGCACCTTGCTCCAATTCAGATGTTCAACGACCTCAGGCTGGCATCAAAACAGGAAGGATTGGCCACCTTTGGACGTTGCAGGGAGTAGGGTCATTCTCCCCACGTCTGCACATCGCCGCCATGAATTCCAGACGAGAAGGTCGTCCGTAGTGGCCTGTGCCGGCGGCAGGAACTGCTGTAATAGACCCTTGATGTTGTCAATGAAGAACAACCAGCGTCTACCCATCTGCATCTTCTATTACAGCATCAATTTCAGAGGATCACCATCACCTTCGTCCCCCTTGCAATTCCGCCCAGTAACAGCTGTAATTCCGCCACCCATCGGAACCAGGGACACGGCGAGCCATCCCTTTGACCCAGCAACTAGTGAGGTCGTCGGGGTTGTGAGCGGCTGCCTTGCAATTGTTTACAGTCGCCCATCCTTGCCCAAATTCTTGCACTCGTCGGCCATGGCGAATTTCAGTTTCCAGTTTAGTTTTAGTTGTTTATTGTTGATTTCAGACTTTATTTCTCATGTTTATCAAGCTTATTATCAATTAAAAAGAATATGCATGCAAGAAAATTAAGAAGAGGGAGATAGGAAGGATACCCAAGCAAGGAGGAAGAAGCAGCACCGGTAAGGAAGAGGAGAAGAAAATGCGAATGAAGGTGGCTAGGGTGAGGAGGACATCCCTCATAAAAATAAAAATGAAATGACGGCTAGGGTATGTGAAAACACCCCAACACCAGTATTTCATTTAACTGGGTAAATAAGTAAAATGGATAATAATTAACTGGGTAGAATTAATCGAGTAGAGAATATAATATGTTCGGTCCTTCCCAGACTACGTCGATATATATATATTATATATATATATATTTTCACAGTCTTTACAATCTCCCCAACTTAGAAATATTTCGTCCCCGAAATATCATAACAGGCAACAGAACAATCATGATTAATTTTATCTTCAGGATCAGTTCATGCTACAATGATAAGAATCTTATGCCACGAATAGGCTAGAGTATTTCCTTGCCATTTCTTGTTCAGTCTCCCATGTAGCTTCCTCTGACCCCTGATTTTTCCACAATACTTTTACCAAAGGAATTTCCTTGTTCCTGAGTGTCTTTATTTCTCTTGCCAGGATGCGAATCGGCTTTTCCTCATAGGTTAAATTTGATTGTAGCTCTAAGTCTTCAAAATTTGTGATTATATGATCTTCATCTCGTACATATTTCTTTAGCATTGACACATGGAAAACATTGTGTACTCCAACTAGGCTTGGTGGTAATGCTAGTCTATATGCACAATTTCCAACTCGATCCAGGATTGGGAACGGTCCTATGAATCTTGGCTTCAACTTCCCGGATGTTCTAAATCTGATCACCCCCTTCGTAGGAGATGTCTTTAGGTACACAAACTCCCCAACTTGGAACTCTAGGTCCCTCCTTCGAGTATCAGCATAACTCTTCTGTCGATCCTGAGCTGCCTTAAGCCTTTGCTGAATGAGTTTCACCTTTTCAGTTGCTTCCCTCACCATCTCTGGCCCGACTATAACTGCTTCGGTAGACTCTAGCCAGCACGATGGAGACCTGCAGGGCCTACCATATAAGGCTTCAAATGGTGCCATCCCTATACTGGCTTGGTAAGAGTTATTGTAGGTAAATTCAGCCAAGGCTAAGTGTTTCTCCCAATCACCTCCCCAGTCAAGAATGCAAGCTCGCAACAAATCTTCCAAAGTTTGAATAGTCCTCTCACTCTGACCATCAGTTTGGGGATGATATGCTGTACTCAGCTTGATTTGGGTCCCCATGGCTTTTTGGAAAGCTTCCCAGAAATGTGAGGTGAATAGGGGATCTCGGTCGGAGACTATCTCCTTTGGAATCCCATGCAACTTGACAATATTGTCGACATACAATCCTGCCAGGTATTCCGCAGTCCTCATTGATTTTGTGGGGATGAAGTGAGCTACCTTAGTTAGTCGGTCCACAACCACCCATATGGAGTCATGCTTCTTCTGAGTCCTTGGGAGCTTTGCAATAAAATTGCATGTGACACACTCCCATTTCCAAGTTGGTATTTCTAAAGGTTGCAATAGTCCTCCAGGTAGTTGATGTTGGGCTTTGATCTGTTGGCAAGTCTGACACTTGGAGACAAAATCCACAACATCCCTCTTCATCCCAATCCACCAATAGGTTCGCTTTAAATCCTGATACATTTTAGTAACTCCAGGGTGTATCAAGAACTTTGAGCGATGAGCCTCCTCCAAGATATTCCGCCTCAGTGCATCATCCTTGGGTACACACAACCTTCCTCTAAATCTGATCACACTATTGGAATCAGCTACAATGTCAGGAATCTTGTCCAACATTTCATTCAGCTCCTCATCACCCATTTATGCTAGCTTAACACGATCAACTAAATCATTGGAAATAACCAAATTTGCCAGTAATCCTGTTAGTTGCTCCACAGGGTTGATAGCCACCACTTCTGCTGACATGGCCCAAAGTCTAGCTAGCTGCTGACTTTTGTCCACCTTGCCCTTCAGACTCAACGCGTCTGCTACCACATTCACTTTTCCTGGATGGTATAAGATTTGGAAGTCGTAGTCCTTCAAATATTCTATCCACCACCTCTGTCGAAGGTTAAGGTCATTCTGGGTGAAGCTATACTTCAAACTCTGGTGGTCAGTGAAGACTTTGAATTGGGCTCCATACAAGTAGTGTCTCCAAATCATCAGGGCAAAAACCACTGCTGCCAGTTCCAAGTCATGGGTTGAATAATTTTGCTCATGAATGTTCAATTGACGAGAGGCATAGGCCACCACTTTACCACCCTGCATAAGGACACATCATAAACCCAATAGAGATGTATCACTGAAGACTACGAATCCTTCATTACCATTTGGCAGTGTGAAGACTAGTGCAGTTGTGAGACTCTTCTATAGAGACTGGAAACTCTTCGTCACACTTACTACTCCATTCGAACTTGACTCCCTTCCTTGTGAGTCTTGGTCATCGGCGATGCCACTGAGGAGAAGTCTTTAATGAATTTCCTGTAGTAACTAGCTAAACCAAGGAAGCTTCTGATATCAGTGACTGACTTGGGTTGTGGCCAATCAGTGACTACGTTCACCTTTGATGGATCCACTACAATTCCGGCCTTTGAGATAATATGACCTAGGAAGTTTACCTCCCTCAACCAGAAGTCATACTTTGACAGCTTGGCGAACAGTTGATGTTCTCTCAGAACTTGAAGAGTAATGGACAAGTGCTTCACATGCTCTTCTTCATTATTTGAATAGACCAGAATGTCGTCCACAAATACGATAATAAACTTGTCACAAGTATGCATGAAATACTGTGTTCATGAGTGACATAAAGGCCGCTGGTGCATTTGTTAGTCCAAAACTCATGACCAAAAACTTATAATGTCCATACCGAGTTCAAAAAGCCATTTTCTATATGTCTGACTCCTTTACTCGCAATTGGTGATAACTAGACTGCAAGTCTATCTTAGAAAATACTCCAGCTGTTTTAGCTGATCAAACAAGTCATCAATCCTCGGTAAGGGGTACCGATTCTTGACTGTCACTTGATTGAGTTGTCGATAGTCAATATACAGCCGAAGTGATCCATCTTTTCTTCTTCACAAAAGGAACAGGGCTCTACAAGGTGAAGTACTTTGTCGGATGAAACCTACCTGCAACAGCTCTTCTAGTTGACTCTTTAACTCCTTGAGTTTTGCTAGAGCCATGCGGTATGGTGCTTTAGAAATTGGTATTATTCCGGGTGCTAGGTCAATGGCGAACTCCATTGCCCGCTTAGGAGGTAACCCTGTAAGTTCGTCTGGGAATACATCGGGAAACTTTGCTACCACTGGAATCATTGACAACTCTTTGGGTTTTGACTTAGACTCAACTAAGTTAGCCAAAAGACTTTACAATTCTCACCAAACAATAGGCAGTCAAGTTGTTTGCTTAGGATAGCTGCCACAAATTCTGCCTCACGTGATGGAGGAAATCTCATATCGTTGGAATGTGGTTTTTTCCATGGATTTCCATCAATAAGATGCTTCCTCCTAAAGCATGCATGTTGCCAACCTCATTTGATGGCGGTGGGGCATAGATAGAGCCCTAAAAGCTTTTTTAGTAATGTCTATCTAGCCTTCCGCCTTCATTGGATCGATCCATTCAATAAATATTTCAGCTCCATTCTTTCTGAACTTTTCCGTAGTGTAACGGCCACTATCATCAACACCTGGTGGCACTTGTCAGACTAGCGGTGGCACTGGGTTTGGACGCTCCCCTCGCTTGCCTCGGGTCCGCTAACCCTGCCCTCCCTTGGGCACTTCCCTGACCACCGTTTGGGGTGCTGAGTTTGAGGCTCCATTCCCTGCTACCACTCCCGGTAACCGCTGAACAATATTTTGAACCAGAGAATTTGTATTTTCTGAAGCCTGCGCCAGTCCCTGTATGGCCGTCAGGATCTGGGCCAATACATTCTCTCTACTCGAATTTGATTGCGCAGATCAGCTTGACTGTCTACGAATGCCTGCCATCTTAAATGTTAGAAAATTTCCCCTCATGGTTCATTTATATGTTCTTTTTCAGTTATGACTTAGGTTTATTAGTAGCGAATGAATTTGTTAATTAATAACATCAAACATTGGGAAAAGATTAATTACTAGACTTTTCAACAAGGTACTTGAGGTATAATTTGTGAGCTAGTGAGAAACCGTGCTCTGATACCACCTGTAAACGTAACATTCTAGAACATGAATCAACATGACAAATAAGTCTAGGAGATTTATAAATCATAAAAATAAATCATGTTCTGATAGCATATGACAATATATAAAATAACTGTCCCACAGTCTCGGACCATTTCTCATAGCCACATTTATAACACAAGAGAATAATAAGGAAGTCCAATTTATTATCAATTCACCATACCTATGTTGGTAAAAGAACCACCAACCACACTTTTAATCTTTAGTCCAAAGTTGTTCACCTGCGGAGGCAATTCCGCGTTAATGATAAAACCACTAAGCCACATAATTAAATAAAATAAGCCAATAAAATCCCTATTGTCGTTTCAAGACTCTTTTAGTTGTAATGAGCCCATGCCGAGCTCGTTATATGCTAGGAGAGGTGGCCACCCCATCTAGCTACCATTGCATGCATGCGCACACATAGCTACGTGGCCCACGACTTGTAGTTACCGATATTTGCCATTAACTCACCCATCTCGGTATCACAAGTGCATAATGAGCCGTCTTGTGCAATTGCGCCCTGTCACCCCTTTCGGCTTGGGGGCATGTGTTCAATCTGTCAGGTGGTGCTGCCTTGTGCGAAATTGGAGTTGACCCTGGTTGCGTTCTGGCATGGTGGTCAGATACTCAAGTCGACCAAGACTCCCACATAGTAATTTTAAAGGTGCGGCCCCAGTGTTGGACTGAGTCAATTCCTTGACCCCGGTTGCACTCGGTGCATGGTGGTCGAATCTGGGCTCAGGCCGACCAGGGCTGCCAACACAGGAAAATACAACATTTCAAATAATTATACGGACCTGGATAGTTCGTAAGTGAACCTACAACTGCGACCAACGATCCTAATCTGAACGAGAACATAAAATTATACATAAGTGTAATTTTATTCGAGTAGAAATGCATGCAACTAAATGACTAATATATATATCACTATTAAAATTTCAACAATATTAAATATTAAATTATTCATGTGATCATGATTATTTAAATCCTACTCTACATTTTAAATTAATTATCTAAATTCTAATTCACACTTAACAAATAATAAAATAATTATTAACTAATAAACAAATATTTAATTACTATTATTAGTATATTTTCCTTTGAGACGATAATTACTTAAGCCCGATCTTGATGATTTAGTTTACGGTTATAATTTTTAATCGCTATCATTATTCATAGCGATTTAATTAATTAAGTTGTTTGATTAAATTATTTAAAATAATTTGTATTATTTTAATTCAAAGATATTACTAATACAATTATTTTAAATTATTCAACTCAATAAAGTTTCGAAATTTATTTATTTTTAGTATGCTATTTAGGTTCAACGCTTGTGATTTTTACCCGATTATAATTTAATAACCCATTTTCTACCTTACTGACTCATTATTAAAATAATCACTTTATTTACCTAATATTAAATTTAATATGGTAAAGGTGAAATCTTTATTTCATTAATCCCTTATAAACGTCCGATTTAAAATTAATCGCTTATACTATGCTGATTAATTATCGACAGTTTATCATTACCTATTTTTTATTACTTATGTCCATGTTGATTTCATCCATTAATTAATTAGTTTAGCAAGTTTAACCCATAACCCATTAGAATAATTATTTTTAAAGATTTATTACGAGTTAGTATTATTTTTAACTCGAGCTGTATCGGGTCTACGCATATTTACAAAACTGCCATCTTCTTTTCCCCAACATCCTTCTCTTCGTCCTACCCTTTTCTTTGCACCAAAAACTAGATCTGATGTCTTCTTCTTCAACCCTATGCTACCTTCCCCAACAACCCAATTGAACAACTATATAAACATCCCAACAAGGCATCAACAACGAATTAAAACAACCAAAGATGAAGCTCAAAGTCCATGTTTTACCGCAGCACTAAGGCGACCGTCCTACACCAAACCGGGCTTGTCCTTCTTCTCCCAGCCTCAAGTTCACTCCTTTCTTACTACACCTTGTTCCAATTCAGATGTTCAACGACCTCAGGCTGGCATAAAAATAGGAAGGATTGGCAACCTTTGGACGTTGCAGGGAGTAGGGTTGTTCTCCCCACATCTGCACATCGCCGCCATGAATTCCAGTGAGAAGGTCGCCTGTAGTGGCTTTTGTCGGCGGCAGGAACTGCTGTAATAGACCCTTACTGTTGTCAATGAAGAACAATTGGTGTTTACCCGTCTGCATCTTCCATTACAACAACAATTTCAGAGGATCGCCATCACCTTCGTCCCCCTTGCAATTTCGCCCAGTAAGAGCTGTTATTCCACCACCCATCGGAACCCAAGGACACGGCAAGCCATCCCTTTAACCCAGCAATTAGTGAGGTCGTCGGGTTTGTGAGCGCCTGCCTTGCAATTGTTTACAATCGCCCATCCTTGCCCAAATTCTTGCACTCGTTGGCCATGGCAAATTTCAGTTTCTGGTTTAGTTTTAGTTGTTTATTGTTGATTTCAGACTTTAATTGTCATGTTTATCAAGCTTATTATCAATTAAAAAGAATATGCATGCAAGAAAATTATGAAGAAGGAGATAGGAAGGATACCCAAGCAAAGAGGAAGAAGTCGGCACCAGTAAGGAAGAGGAGAAGAAAATGTGAACGAAGGCTAGGGTGAGGAGGACATCCCTCATAAAAGTAAAATGAAATGATGGCTAGGGTATGTGAAAACACCCCAACACCAACATTTTGTTAACTGGGTAAATAATAAAATGGGTAAATAATTAACTAGGTAGAATTAACCGGGTAGATAATATAATACGTTTGGTCCTTCCTAGACTGCGTTGAATAAATTATTATTATTATTATTTTTCACAGTCTTCACAAAGTATAGGAATATCGGGGACGAAATTTCCTAAGGTGAGTAGATTGTGAGATCCCTCAACTTAGTCCCACATCTAATACCTACTAGGATAAGATCTTATTTATAAGTGAGAATGAACTATAGATCTTAAACTTGGTTAACCTCTTTTGAAGAAATGACTTAGGCCTATTATGTTGTACTTTGGGCCGGGTCGTTACATGGAATGATTAGACTTTCACCATATCTTCCCATTCTCTACATGGCTCTAGTGGCTGTCCCTCACCCAGAGCTCGGATGGACAACCCATAAGCAATAGAATGCCATCTGCTATGTCAAACCACTCCACTACTACCACTAGGTTGGTGCTGCCACAGAAATGTTGTCCACCATTCAAGAAATGGTCGACATTCCAATGCTCTCTATGAAATGTCTTAATCTCATGAGCACCGAAGTCTCGCCTACTGCAAACTACCGAGGTCACACTATTTCAGCCTGGTCATTGGCTGTGCCTCCAAGCATCTAAGCTAGATTGGGCATCCCGAGCGGTGGTATCACAAACTGCTCTATTATTGGGGGTGCAATTGGAACATTTGGTGCTGGGACTACTGGTGGTGGAGGAAGTACTCTGACTAGCTCAGTCTCCAATGTCTCAACCAAAGTCACACCCTCTATTGGCCTCTTCTAGCCTAGCCGGTGCCACTGTCATCTCATGTCTTGCCTAGTCGTCTACTGCTCACCCATCACTCTCCTCTGCTCCTCACACATAGTCTACTGCACCTCATCCACTTGGGTCTACTCCTCTCTATGCAAATAGATGAGCTCAGCCTGCATATCCAACGCAGTCTCTCATGGTGGCAAAGGGGATTGCCAATTTCTTGTAGGTGTAGTTAGCTCAGCTGCTTGAGTGGCACAGGTAGATATATGCTAGGGGACCATCTCGCCAAATGCGGACACTTAGAATAGAGGAAAACATTACCGAAGAGGGTTTAGTGCAAGAAAACAACAACTCAACACAAGGATGTACCTGTCGGCAAGGCTATCGATCAATTCGTGAGGACATGGTACACATACACATGCACATAAACATAAACATAATCATGAATATGCCAGCACACAATATACACATACATAACGCACAATAAGCAAACACTCCAAGTGGGTTGTCCATCTCAATAGTCTAAGAAGTCAGCTCAGATACGAAGTTATAACACTTCGATTCGACCCTAGGTCAACTAAACCACGACGATAGGATTTGGCAAACTATTCATCGGACTAAATAAAATAGAACTAACAATGCGGAAGTAGAACTCAACCTTCAAGGGGGCTGAAGACAAAACCAATTCAAAAAGGCTATTGCAAGCATGCTTACAACCACACACTATAGGAAAGGCTCTAAACATAAGATCAGTACTTTCACCCGCTAGTTTTCCCTTTTCTATAAAAAGCTCCATCTTTACCCATTCTAAGCCCGTCTACTATGCCCCCTTTTCTCACCAAACCTTTGGAGCTCATTCTTCTTCTTCACTCCAAACCTCTCCAGGCCCTAGTCAAGCCTTCAAGACCCTCAAGCTTGCTTTGGAGCTCATTCGTCTTTTCTTTTCTTTCATCCCTTCCTTGGTATGCCTCCTTTGTCCTCTCCTTTCTTTTCCTTGCTGCTGTTTATAGCTTGGATGTGCTATTTGTGGTGTTTTGCTTGCTGTAGGTTGTAGATTAGGTTGTGTGGTTCATTTTAGCTTTTTTTTAAGAGTTTCTTACATGTATGCCACGAGTTCCTTATACAAGCTTGCATGCACGTCACTTGTTTTGTTTCCAACCAAGCATGCTTAGATCTTTAATATTCGGAGGTTCGGATGTTAGAAAAGTGAAATATTTGTTGCTTATTACTCCTAACATCCGTACCGTTGCATGCATATGTATTATGCCTATGTTCCATACTCATTTCTTTCTATAAATGTCAATGAAATGCCATGCTTAAGTTGATCTAGAACTGTTTCGGATCTGTCCTACATGTTGCTTGATTTACTTTATGTTGTAGTGATGTTTATTACTAAAATTCTTTTACTATGTTGTCGATTAGGGTGTTAGCTAAGCACTACTAAAATTTCTTAGTAAATGTACTTCATGAAGGGCATGAACAACTTGAGTA
>JAURVB010008020.1:0-37535 GCA_033002965.1 Piper betle | reverse complement strand
GGAGATCTGGGCCATCCTTATAATCGGACGCCCCCAGAGAAGAGGTTTGCTACATTCCTTCGCACCATTTATATGTTGCTTTCCTAAAATTATTTCCACACCTTCCCGCTTTACAAGAAAGGTTAAGTCATGTG
The DNA here is from genome assembly GCA_033002965.1 of Piper betle. Lineage (NCBI taxonomy): Eukaryota > Viridiplantae > Streptophyta > Magnoliopsida > Piperales > Piperaceae > Piper > Piper betle. Next base: position 37,401 of record JAURVB010008020.1, on the reverse strand, counting down.
TGTCAGTTCAGCCGAGTAAGTACCTTTGTTAATTATATATATATATTTAAAATTAAAATGACATAATAAATCATTTATTTTGGATTTCTCTACCATACATTACCTTCGCAGATATTTGCCTTGTTTGCCCTCCAATTTATTTTTATTTTCTTATGTTTTTTAAATTGCAAAGCGTGTGTTTTTGAATTAATATATAGGTTTGGTTAAAAAAGTAAATAAAGGACCACCCAATAGTTTGGCATTGTTATATATAAATTTTAGATAATTTGACCACTTATCCCAAAAACTTAAAATTATCAGGAAAAAAATCACTAAATATTTATTTTGACATTAGATATGATCCGTTTTCTTTCCTGCTAATAAAATTTATTATTTTCATATGTACCATGACAATTATAATAATTATTTCAAATTTACAAGTTAGAAGGGTTCTTGATTTGATACATAAGATGTTGGAGCATTAAATTGAGCCTACAACAATTGCAAATTTGACGTCTGTTCATAAGATAGAGGACAAGGAGCGCTTAGTTCTGAAAAAAAATTAAGACACTTCAAGTTTCCAATGCTTCTATAAATGTCATTTTCATATTGTTTTCTTCTTAGCCATGAATTATAGAAAAGTATAATTTTATTCATTTGTATTGGTTATCATCGTGTGTGTGTGTATATATATATATATATATTGTGGTATATTTAGTTCTACTTTTTAGTCTGGTTCAATTAAATTTTAAATTACAAATAAAATATTTTATTAAATATTATATATCTTTTTAATAATTGGTATTTGAAGAGGTGACATAATAATACCGGAATGGACCAAACGATATGAAATGTTGTTGTACTAACTAATGTGATATATCAACTAGACACCTACCCTTTATTATCGTTGTTGTTATTATTATTATTAAACTTTGGAGGATAATTGGTCTAAGGAGGCCTTATTTAATGAATAATTGTGAGATTTGGTACAAAGATTATTATGACAGCTCTGTTGTAGCTGGAAAATTGCCAAATTCTAATTAGTAAAATGTGGAGAATAAGTCAAGACGGAAATCCATCCCAATTGAAATTATTTACATAAAAGTTAATTTATAGAATTAGATGGCAATAATAAAAGGATGAAATATGAGCCGGTCTTAAGAAATTATGAACAATTTATCCTCTTAACAAAAGAAAAAAAAGCTAAAAAATCCAAAGAGTCAACAAGTCTTAGTGAGTTGTTAACTTCTCCCAAGATATATCAGGATTTCTGTAGAAATTAATCGGAAATAATTTTCAAATGTAACAAAACTTTGGAACTATTGACGTCGAATATTCGTAGCACGCAAACAATATCTTTTGACTCCAAATCGATAAGAATTAACTATAAATATAAATTAGATGGACATCAATATCAATACAAAGTAATCAATGACCAAAAGAGAAAGCTGTACCTCATGCAGGTGGAAGAAGTAATCACATAGGCAATTGCAGTCCCCATGAATCACACTTGCTACATCACTCCACATAACCAGGTGTTCTTTTTTCCTATACCACAGTATTCTTTTATTTCCATCTCTTTGTTGGTCTTTAACATTGTACACCCAAAATATCACAGCATTGGTCAAAATTGTTTGTGGGTTTACCTTCTTTTTCTGAGTTACAGAAATTAGTGGCAAGCAGAATAATTTTATTTGATGGAATGGGCACAAATTACTGAAAGATGAGTTATATTCTCACCCAAATTCAGGCCTACGGCATCCATGTATGTGATGTTTTTGATTGGACCATGGTCTGGATCAGGGGACTTGTAGCAATCACTTAGCAAAGATGATGAAAGATATGTGATCCCTGCAGAAGCCAACATTGCCAATGGCCTTCCAATCCAACCCAGCTGTGCTACACTCCATGCCAGGGACAAAACCCCAGAGCCAACCACTGCTGTTATTACCAGTGATATAGCAGTCCATACAGTCCCTTGAATTTGCACAACAGAAGAAACTCAGACATTATCATCCTCTTACAAACTTACCATTTTCATCATAATCTACACATGTAGCACCAATAACCCATAAAAACCTTTCAAGAAAAAGTGTATATATTTTGGAGGCTTTGATCATGAAACACATCAGTTCTTTTGTGATGAGAGCTGAATGCAGATGATTGAGGAGAAGATGGTTCAACTTCAATCAGGGGGTTGATTTGATCCCCTTCCTCTCCCATGGTTGTTTCCCAATTGATTTGGAGATGACACGCCTGGCCGAATCCTTCTTCCTAATTTGCATGTACAATAAACAAATCCTCTTGCCAATCATTGCTGTTTTTTTTCTTTTAATATATTTTTTTGCAAATCATTGAAGATATCTTTCCAATTGAATATAAATATTATGCTAATTGGCTATATTTTTTAGGCACCCATGAAATTGGCGGGTAGATGTTGCCTAGTTGACTGGAAGATAACAGTGAACAAAACGTTAAGCTCAAACTCTTCTTCCACAAGATTTGTGTTCTTATAGATAGTAATCTTGTGACGATGTTTATAACTCGGGCTAACTATATATATATATATATATATATATGGTAGACGTTGCTAATTTCGCAATATATTCGTATGCTTGAAGCTAGCAGTCAAGCTTACCTCACCATAGCTGGTGTCTTCCTATAACAATGTTTGTTGGATGTGGAGAACCTTTTTTTTCCCAAAGCGGAGAAACCCTAAGTAGTTGTGGTAATTTTCGAGAAATTGGTTGGGAAAGTATGGTATGCAGGCCTTTTGTCGACCTTTATGGCATCTTTATTTATAAATTACCGTTATTTATACGTATATTGTTGCTTGATTAACTAGCACTAAAAATATGATACATCCGAGTCAATTTGGCACACAATATATTCTAGATGTTGTGATTATTGCTAATTGGTGGTGAAAATTCACTAACCACTTGCTAAACCTTATTAAATTCGACCTGTTCTTCCTTCCTCAACCATTACATTATACCATAAAAGTTATTTATTTATTTATTCGGCAATTTTGGTGGTACATAAAAAAACAGGTATATAACAGCACAAGTGGTAAAACATGACATAAAAAGTACAAATTCAACAATAAGCTGTGCAATTAAATGTAAAGGGTAAAATTCAGGTAAAGAAGTGTTGGCTTAATCCGTTTGTACTTAAATTGTAAAATGGCGTATATGATCTCTGCATGATTATATGTTAATTATAGAGACTCAAAAAGACTCATTTTATAACCAATGCCACACAAAAAATGAATACTGCACTGACTTTTATGCAAGGTTGGCAAAAAGGTCAACATGGTAGACAGAAAATTAGTTTAACAATGATTCTGAAATCATCAGAAAAATCTTATAAAAATTATATGCCACACTGCAAATCATAAGCAGATTAATATGTTACCTAACATAAATATTCGAAAAGACCCTTTGATATTTACTTAAGCTTCATCCTCTTCGGAAATTCAGCATAAAAGGAGAATGAGCTTTTAACATTTCCACACTGCTAATATATTTTGAACTAGTAGAATGGCGCATATCACCATTAAGCGTTTAATTAGGTGTTCAAAAGACAAGTATTACTAAAAGCACATTAGCCAAAAACCAAATAAAAATGGTGTTTATTGTGATTATAAAAGACAGAGTAAGAGCAGGACATATAGAGGCCATCACATATGAGGATGACTATGCCAGAAGAGGAAGAGATATGCTTTCAATGGAATGAGCTTCAGTAATCTGGGGATGACATGAAGCAAAAGAAGAGACTGATTATGCAGATACACCATTCTGCACCAGGAAAAAAGATAATTAGTCATCATCGTCTCGTCACCAACACTCTATTCCAGTTAATTGCTTTCACAATTTAATGAATGGCACAAAACAAAAATAAAGTGACAAGTTTTCTATCCCGGATGCCACTGGTTGTCACAAGATGAAGCTTTCACATGATTGCCATCACATGCCATTAACAATCTACACCTTGTATAGCTTATATGAACTACACCTCTAATTTGAATTCTTTTTTAGTGAGTCCCACATAATGAGGTCTGCGGGTATGGAAAGTAGAGTGCATAAGCAAAGGTTGATAAATTTTTATCTTATTTAGACATCAACGTGACCTACTTTTAGATTTATATAAAAAAAACATTTGAAAATTAATTTTTATTACAATTATTTTGATAATTAAGATGAAATGGATAAAACCATTTGATAGATATGAAAATCTATGAGTACCCTAATTATTCAGTATTATATTTATATATGCAGATTTTAGGTAGTGGGACTCACTTAATTGATCCAAATAGAAGCCACAACTCGTATAAACTATGAGTTGTAGCTCACATATATTAGGCTCATCCATTAAATAAAATTTAATAGTAAAAATTGTAGCTTACTTCTCAACAAGAACAAAAGTTTCGTTTTTGCTGACATCACACAACCTAGCGGAATGAAAAGATTACATATGGACGTTCTCAGATAAGCTCACTTACATTCTTCACAAGCCTTCAACATCTAACTCGGACTGATTTGCTCAAGAATCTGAAGAAGCCTGCTCTTGCTGAAGCGGCTGTTGTTGAGCCTGCTGCCAAACCTGCTAACCAATATAAGGGTCAGAATAGTCGGGTTATAAAGAAGAATCCACAATTAACATATCATAACAATCACAATACTCTCCACCTGTGGCTGTGCCACATAATAATAGGGAACAGCTTCGCCAGGCCCACCAACTGGAACAGGGACGCCTGCAGTTCTTGAAATGGAGCCAATCACTTCATCTTTGATTTCCTCCCTCGGAACAATATCCACCAGAAAATCAAAAATATCTGTCCTTGTAATTGCAGCCGCAATATCATTTTTCTGTAAAGTTCTCCTTTTGTTTTCTTCAGTATGGTTCCATGACCTAAGGGTGAGCTCCAATATGAACATTTCACAAGCCTTAGCAAACACAACTGGTGCCTCAGCTGATATCATCCGAACATCTTCATCAGCTTTCATGATCTTCTTTATCCTAGCCAAAGGAAGGCTGTGGTTTTTGAAATCAGTTGTTTGTTCAATATCTTGGTATTGACCGTGCCAAAAGTTTTGAAGTTGCTGCTGAAGTTGTTGTAGCTGCTGTTGGTGCATTTGCTGATAAGCAAGTTGTTGCTGTGCAAGCTGTGCTGAAGAAGCTGCAAAAGTTGCTGATTGACCAGATGAGTGGATAGAACCTCCTTGCATAACCACAGATCCTGCAGTGGGACTGGATAGCATCATTACATTTGCTTGATATGGAGCAGCAACATATCCCATTTGTGCAGTACTAGCTGGAACTCCCACCACATGGGGCTGCCCGTGCCCTTGCTGATCCATTCCCTAACCCAATATACTAAGTTACACAAACACCTGAAATTTTGCAATCGTTAAGGGAAAGTGGGGAAAATTTGAAACTGAATGTGGATGGACAAACAATCCTCGACAATGAGGACCCTTGAATTGTATTAATCATATACATGGACAGGGAGAAGGTGCATTGAAATTAAATAGATGGCTTGCAATATGTCCCCATATTCCATAAATGGATGCCATGCTTTATGCATGTACACCTTCGTGAATCATCAAGTATGCGAAATCGGTATCTTCTTGTCACATCTTGCCAGTCATTAACATAAACAATTGTTGTTATACTGCCCATTAAAAAGACGATGCATTCATCATCGCATGAAAACAATACACTGCAGCAGCAAAACACATCACATGCTCACTAAGCTCTATACAAGTTTACATGGAAGCAGCCATTCAGAAGAAGTAACTACTGAAGGGCAGGACTAAGAGCCTAGCAGTCAGTTAGTATTATTGTCACTAGCAATTATGCTAAAATAAAGACAGAAAAGACAATGACAGAATAAAAATTACTATTCTGTACGGTAGAAAATTGCAAAATCATCACAGAAACAACGAACAAAATATGATACACCTCGTAGCAAAAGACAGCCATTCAACATGAATAGGGAAAAACCACTCCCTAGAAGCAAAATAAAACAGAAACTCAGAATCATACACCAACATATGCTCTATTCTTCAAAACTTCCCTCAAAATGCAGTCCAACAGTAGCCAACAGTGATTCACAAGCTCAACAGAAAGAAGAAAAATCAGTACGACAACTGCAATGACTACAGAAATATCCCTCAGAAAAAGAAAAAAGAAACCTACTTTATTCTCTCCCAAATCAGAAAAAGATGAAGACTTTGCAAAGAATTAGCAACAAGTCACCACACAAAGAGGTCGGTGAGCAGACAGAGACACAAGCCACCACTTGATCAGCATCAAACAACAAGCTATTTCATAGCTAAATCTATAAGATAAGAAACAACAAAACCCAACTACGATCTACAAAAATAGGCACGTAAACAAACCCAGTAACCAAAAAGGCAGCTTCACAAGCAATAACAACAAAAAACACTCGCAACTAAGAACAAAAGAAAAACACAGTAAGGGAGGGAGGAAGATAGAGAAAGCTACCCGCTTTACGGCAACAGTGGAAGGCGGTTGGAGGTGTTGGTGTCCACGGCTAGCACTTCGCCGGAATCTGCTCGCCGGACGCGGTGGCGGTGGCCGGAGACGCCGGTGCGGAGTTGATATTGGCAGTGGAACAAAGAGTGGAATGATGGCGGAGGAGACTCGGTTGGGTGGCGTGGATGTAAATGGTTTGGGTCTGGGAATATATCAGTTGAGAGGTAAGGGGATGGTTTGTAATGAGATTAGAAGGTAATTGATGGCTGTTAATGACCAACTTGCCTTAGTTGTCTAGTGAGTAGTCCTCACATACCCGACCCAGCTTTAATTTTTATTATTATTACTTTTTATTTTTGGTCTGTGTGAAAAGTGGTGTTTTTTTCTTAAAGGCAAAAGTGATGGTTTTTACCCGTAAAAAGAGGGACGATGCATTTTTATTAAAGAAGTATTTTTTCCAAATTAAAATTATATTTCCTAGAGATTGCAAAAAAAATTTTACCCAAAAAAGAAAGATATTTTTAATATTATTAAATAGCTGGAAAATCAAAGCTAATTAACAAAAGAGATAAATTTTATTATAACGACTAAACTTTGAATGGGTTTGGTTTTTACCATTTGGTGAACTAGACGAGGGTAGTCAAATCCAACCGTCCCTAGGTCGAGGGCAACTTGTAAAATTTGTGACTCGAGTTAGAGTTTTATATTAGCAAACTAATCGGTTCAAGTTGGAAGTTACTTCCATGACACATGTGCTAGGCTAAGGCCAACCGTACGTTATGAGCGATGAGGGTTAAGTGTATTCGAGTACGTGATGATAACATTGGAAAAATAATGAGAAATAAGTTATCAGAGTATATGATACGTATACAATTATTATTTTTTATATATTTGATTGTAGAATTATTTTTAGGCCAAATAAAGTATTAGGGCACGTTATATAACAGTTTGGGTGGATTATTAGTTATATAACATGTCATTTTGTTATCATGGAGTGTATTATATTTTATAGGATTTTTTTCATATTTTTTGGATTTTTTTTTAAATTTATTAAGAGTTAGTTATTATTTTTGACCTCGGTTTGAGTCGGGTCAACTTTTATTCACGAGATTGACACCCAAACCCTCCCCTGACATCCTTCTCCCCAAAACCCAATTGCCGCCCCTTCTTCACCGCCTTCGACCACCGCATTGCTCTTTAATTGACTCTGCCGAAGCTCTGTTGTGTTGTCCCTTGTCTTCTTGGCCACCGCCTGGCCTCCATGACGCCCTGATGCAGCTAGAATGCGTCACGCTCCTGATGCTATTTGGCTGGCAGCCGCGCCACTCCATTGTCGTCGTGCTGCCGTCGCCCTCCCTCTTTGACCCCAAATGCTTTTGCCCCCACCGAGCGTCGTTGCTAAGGCTCGGCAATGACTGATCAGGCAAGCCAACCGACCTCGGTTGACTCACGGCCGTCGTCGGTGATCATCGCCTCCGCTGTGGCCCTCACCATCACCATAGTTATGTTGAGCTCGCCGAGTTGGTGCCGACCAACAACCCCGATCAATCACTGAATTTTTGCTAGATTCATCCAGCCAAACCCTATTGAACTTTGGATGTCGTCGGGTGCTAAATTCGAGTCCCGAACCGCATGACAAACCCTAGTCATCACCAATCACCGACAACACGAGGTATAATTAATTTCAATCTAATTAATTAAAATTGATAATTATTAGCACAACATGTTAGGATTTGATTGATTGGCATGATAAAATATTTTGATTGTAAATAAAATGAATTTGTATGATTTGAATTGTATTGAAATAAATACTATTGAACTAATTAGGTAAATTATGTATGAATTGTTAATTAATTGCAACGTAGCCTAAAAAATCATGATGTGAATGCTTGGTATGATTAAATATGTTAGTTAGGATGTGTAAATACATCATAGTGGGTGTTAATCTTTAGTTTTGATGTGTAGGTATGGAGTAGAAGGTTGCTTCCTAGGTGCGTGGATACGATTGAAGCTTCTACTAGGTCCATCTAATACTCACTTATGGTTTGAACTTCTCACTCTATTGTGATTTGTTTTGATAGGTAAGTGGACGTGTCAAGTGGTGGATTTATTGTATCCCACTCGACATGGGTCATTTAGTTGCACGAATTTTTGGATTAATAACCCTCGAGGATGAGATCACTTGAGTCTGTTTTAGAAAACTCAGATCAAGATTATAATGCCTTCGAGCCTACTATATTAAAAGCCCTACCCAAACCTATGTATATGTAGTTATATTAGTGTTTTTCAGTGAGATGTGAGACAAGGGAAAGTTGACTCATGTGCATCACGAGCAGTTGCATCTGCTAGTTAAAGCTGGCTCTGTATTGGTGTAAAACTCGTGATTCGAATCAGGGTTTTATAATCTGAATTAGTCGGTTCGATAGTTATTTTTAGAATTGGGTCAAGTTTTTATTATGAGACGTTCATTTGTTTTTCTCACCTAACCATTTGTTTTTCTCAATTGACCATTTATTTTTCTCATCCTGACCTCTATATATTTCACACTTCTGACATTGTCACCATTCATCCTTCTCACCCAACTCACTTTTTCTTTTTCTTAATTCTCTCTCTCCCCCCCCACGATCCTCACTCAAGCTGGCCACAACCTTGTTGCCATCATTACATGACTAACGATTAGGTACAGAGTAGGAGCTCACCATTTAGATACTAAGACATGCTCGAACCTTCTACCAGGTCCATTTAGGACTCGCTTCTTGTTTTATGCTCTACTCTATTGTTTTTTGTTTTATTACCTGCAAGACGAGTTGAGTGGTGTTTTATTAGATCGTACTTAACCCGGGTCATTTAATCGATCAATCTTCCGGATTAATAACCCTTGAAGATGAGATCCCTCGAGTATATTTTTGAAAATAAGATCCATCACAAGTTGCCTTTGGGCCTATTATATAAATCCCTACTAAGACATATATATATATATATATATATATATATATATATATATGTAGTTTTTGCAATATTTGATAACCATACTATGCGAGCTAGCATGTGCCATTCGAAACTGCCGACAACCATGCTATGCAAGTGACATGTGCCCGTCAAAGCCGAGAATACCGACAACCATATTATGTTAGTGGCATATGCCAGTCGAAGCCACTGACAACCATGCTACGCAACTGGCAGTCGATGCCGGGAATATCGACAACCATATGTGCCAGTCAAAGCTGCCGACAATTATGCTATGCAAGTGGCATGTGCCAGTTGAAGCCGAAACTACCTACAACCATGATAGGCGAGCAGACATGTGCCAGTCGAAGCCAGAAATACCGACGACCATGCTACACAGGCGGGCATGTGCCAGTCGAAGCCGGGAATACCAACAACCATGTTATGCGAGTGACATTTGCTAGTCTAAGCTGGGAATATCGACAACTGTGCTATGCAAGTGAGTATGTAAATAAGAAAAATAGCTTAGGATATAACAGTAGTCCTGAGGGACCAGAAAGTGAAATGAGAATATGTCGAGGCATCAGTAGCAGCAATAAGTTCAAGTTGATTTTAGTTCAGTAGATGCCCTTCAGAAAATTCATGATAAATATAGAAAATATTTTCTTTCATATGAGAGTTGCTCTCATAACTAGTTTGATATTAGTTATATTTTTGGACCAGTAACACTCGTCATTGATGTGCTTTTATAATATATGTAGGTGATGATCATGAGTAGGATGAGCCTACACGATTGGCAGATGTATAAATACAAACGTCCCTAGTCCAACCCACCATCTAACACAGAACTACCATTTGTAATAACCCAACCCAAAGTGCAACATAATTGACTAAATCATTTCTTTAAAAGTGGTTAACCAAATTAAAGATCTATAGTTCATTCCCACTTATAAAGTTGATCTTATCGAAGTAGGTATTAGATGTGGCACTAATTGAGGGATCTCATAATCCACCCACTTTAGAAAATTTCGTCCCCGAAATTCCTACACTTGGAAGTTGCTAGTCGCAACCTATGACCTTCTTTGGCAGATGACCGGCAGCCTAGTCGGTGTCTATAGTCCAGCCCACCATCTAATATGAAACTAGGAGTTTTAATACCATTTGTAACGACTTGGCCCAAAGTGTACCATGATGGGCTAAGTCATTTCTTTAAAAGTTATTAATTAAGTTAAAAATCTATAGTCCATTCTTACTTATAAATATGATCTTACCCTAGCAGGTATTAGATGTGAGAGTAAGATGAAGGATCTCACAGAAACAGAGGATATAGAGGGCTTTAGGATAATTGATTTTCCCGCGCAAAGGATAGTTTGAAAATGCCGAGGCATCTGACGAGTCAGAATGAGTCACTGTTGAGTCGAGGCCGACAACTCTTGATTAGTGCCCTTATGAGAAATTCTATGTAGAAGTATATGATTGATCTCATTTAACAGGATAGTCAGCTCTCCGTGCCAATTTGATTATTAGTTATTTTGGAACATACTCGTTACTGACGTTTTTATATTATATATGTAGTGTTGCAAATGAGGAGTATTGCAACATGTACACATGTACTTGCTGAATGAAATGGAAATTGTAGTGTGATGAATTGTTGTGAATTATGATAGATAAATGTTATGATGATTTGTTGCAGGAAATGTTGGTGTGAAAATTTGATATGTGTTGATTATCATGATTAGAATTGAGCAGAATGAGCTAATGGGATCAAGACTCGATGCAACAAGATAAAGGATTATAATGTGAATGTTGTGTGAAAGTACAATGTTTTGACATGTTTTAAGTTTTTATCGTTATATATATATATATATATATATATATATATATATATATATATAGTTTGTTGTGGATAGGGTGGTCCCTATTGCACTTGTAGTGGACATTCTGTCCATTTTGTTTTAAAAATTGTTGTTTTTCAAACTTTTAAAGAGTTTGCATTGTTTTGAATGTGGTTGACATATCATAGCACGTATATAGAATAATGTTGGAACTTAAGCATCTCATCCATGCATTGAATATTTGCATCACCATCTTGAGATGTCAAAGGTAGATCTGGGTCGACTTAATCAAATTAAATAGATTAACAAACAGTTTGGTCGCCGGTAGTATTTCCAGTTCAATTCGTGTGTGAGCTGAAATTAGTTGTTATATTACCCAATCGCCCCAAGACTAGGGAGGCCGACCGGCCTTGGCTAGATGTGGCAGCTCTTTGCCTAGGAGTGATCCGATCTAGTCGCTCTTATGTAATTTTTTTTTAATATTTTGAGTTGAATTTTTTAAAATTTTTAAGTGAGGGTACTTTAGAAAATTTGTGTTTTCCACTTTTCTCATAATTAGGCCTAATTTTCTAACCATCTTTGTAACACCTCGTTTCGGTTCACCTGTGAACCAACCAAGAAATGTTGTCGGGGGCCGAACCTTTACTAATCTACTTCATTCAGTTAAGTCAACTTAGATGTACCCTCTGCGTCTCAAGATGGTGATGCAAGTATACAATGCATATATAGGATGCTTAGGTGTTAATGTTGTTCTATATGCATGCTATGATATGTAATCAAGTATAAAACAAACCAAACAAGTGAAAAGTTTAAAGAAAATAACTATTTTTAAAACAAAATGGACGGAGTCTCCCATAAAAGTGCAATAGGGACACCCTGTCAAATGCAAACAATATATATATATATATATATATATATATATATATCAATAAAAATAGAAAAAGCGGTAAAAAATGTCATTTCTCTCGGCATTTCAATTCCATTCATTTTTATCTTCTGAGCTGAGTCTAGACTCCATTGCTCAACCTGTTCATTTCTTTTCACATTTTTTCAATCACATGTAAAACATTTTTATCCATTCACAGAAATAACATTCAAATTGCATCAATCAAAACAATTCCACATTCAACATCATCAATTACATTCGGTAGGTACATGTGTGTGTAATTTCATTGCTGCTCCTCCTCATTTGTGACAACACTCAATCCTTGAGGTTCTTACCTACATAGATAATAAAGAAACATCAGTAACGAGTGTTACTGGTCTGGAAATAACTAATAACAAATTGACACAGGAGAGCTAATCTTCCTGTTGAATGAAAACATTCTTATTCTTCCTCATATAATCTCTCATAAGGGTACTAATTAAGAGTTGTCAACCTCATGCTACATCATCCCATTTCTTTCTCATCTCATTCTTTGGCAACTTTAAACTATCCCTTGTATGGGAAAATTAATCTCTATTCTTTCAACCCTCTACATCTTTAGTATCACTCCTAGCCCTGAGTACAAAGGCCAAGTACTCTCAAGCCTGCACCTTTAATACCCTTTGAAACCACAAATCTAGATATGCATTGTATAGTAGTACCTCGTAAACCTCCACACTTCTTTGAGTTTGAGGAATTCAAAGGTGGAGTTATCAGAATCCCCTGGGAATAGAACAAACACTCACCAAATCCACATCCCACTTTGACTAACATACACGCTATCTCAAGACGTGGTCGTTAGTTTTCCCTTGTCTCACATCTCACTGAAAACTCGAAAAAATTACATGTACATAGGCCTGGGTAGGGATTGTAATATAATAGGCCCGAAGGCATCGTGATCTGGATCTGAGTTTTCGAAAACAAACTCGAGGGATCTCATCCTCGAGGGTTATTAATCCGAAAATTTTATGCGACTAGATGGCCCGTGTGGAGTGGGATACAATAAATCCACCACTCGACACGTCCACTTACCTGTTAAAATAAAACATGATAGAGTATAGAAGTCAAACCAGAAGCGAGTCCTAAACGGACCTAGTAGAAGCTCCAATCGTGTCCACGTGCCTAGGCAACGAGCTCCTACTTCATACCTACACATCAAACTAAAAGCTAACGCTCACTTATGATGCATTCACACATCCTATAGCACACACACATCAAGACACAACTCATATCAAATCATACATCAATCCATATTAGATGTCCTAGGCTATGTTGCATTTAGATTACGATTACTTGCTTAATTTACTTAATTAGTTCCTTAGCATTCATTTTAATACTAATTCAATCACACAATTCATTTTTATTTACAATAAAAATATTTAACACATCAATCAATCAATCCTAGCATGTTGTGTTAATAATTATCACTTTTAAGTAATTAAGTCGAAGTTAATTATACCTCATGTCGTCGGCAATCTAGTGACGGCTAGGGTTTGTCACGCGGCTCGAAGACTTGAATTCGGCACCTAGCAGCGTCCGAAAGTTCGATCGGGTTCAACTGGATGAATTTTGTAAAAGATACAGTGAATTTCAGCAAATCTAATTTTTGTAATGGTTTTGGCAGTTTTCGGTGGCTTTCCGACGATTTTTGAGGCAATCTAGGACTATGGGTCGGCACCGGCTCGGCGAGCTCGACCCAATGGTGGTGGTGGTGAGAGCGATAGTGGCTGACAATGATCGCCGGCGATGGCTTCAAGTCAGTTGGGGGTCGGTCGGTCGTCTGATTGGCCCTTGGCTGGCCTCAACGGCAGCCCTAGGTAAGGGAGAAATGGTTGGGGTCGAAGCGGGAGGCATCGGCGTCATGGCGGAGGTGGGGTAGCACGGCGGTGGCAAATCGATGTCAGGGACGGGCTGGCGCTAGGCCGCAGCTCCCATGCGTCGTGGAGGTCGGGTGGTGGCCAGAGATGGTTGGGACAAGCACGGCGATAACTCGGCAGTGGCTCAGCGGCGTCGATCGGTGGCGGTGCTGATGGCCAGAGGGGCATCGATAGTGACGATGGGGGCAGCGTCAGGGTGGATCAGGAGAAATGGTCATGAAGGGAGTTTGGTAGCAATTTCGTGATATAAAGTTGACTCGATTCCGACTTGAGTACAAAATAATAACTAACTCATAATAAATCCTAAAAACATCTAAAAAATGGGGAAAAATCCTCATAAAATATAATATACACCATAACATCATAATGACATGTTCTATAATTAATAACTCACCCAAACTACTCTATAACGCGTCCTAATACGTTATTCGGCCTAAAAATAATTCTACGATCAAATACATAACAAAATAATTGCTATATTGTTATATACTCTGATAACTCATTTCTCATCATTTTTCTGACGTTATCATCATATACTCGGGTACACTTAACCCTCATCGCTCATAACGCACGATTGAGCCTCGACTCAGCACGCGATCATAAAACTAATTTGACTCGAGTCAACAGTTGAACTGATGGGTTTGCTAATGTAATATTCCGATTCGAGTCAGAGGTTTTACAATCTTATAATATCATAAAATAGTTTTCCCATTCTAAAAAAACCTTCGTTACAAAAGCACTCAAAAAAATTTTTTTGTCTAAGGTGAAATTATCAAAAAAGAGAAAAATACACTTGGGGTTGTTGACTTTGGGGGAGGGCTGGGTGGATTTTGATGATTATAACACTGCCTTCCACTATTTTTACGAATAAAATTTAATTGCTCAAACAAAATTTCCATTTTTAAAATATTTTTTCAAAATTTTTAACGTTTGTCATGGCCCACTGACGACAGATACGACTTGACCATTTTTTACCGCAAGGCAACCAATAAGGGTGTAAATGGTCATTCTATTAACCGATTTACCAATTCAAATTAAATAAAACAAAAAATATTAAACTTTTATTTACCGATTAAAACACAGAAAATTTTGATTAATTTAATCAAATATACAATAAACAATAACCCATAATGATAAAAATGCTTTACCACAACAATCTTACTGATTTAACTGAAAATTATTTAATTATTTAATCAATTTATCAATTTAATGAGATTACTTAATTTAGACATTTATTTATTTATTTCCTAGTTCGTAACACTATTTTATCATAATTTGGATAGATGAAATATTTCACATATTTGTAAGTAAGAATTTATTTTTGATAATTATAATTTTTAATATATTTAATGTTGTTGGTTTATAATATATAATACAGTAAAAATTTAATCATATATTTTCCTTTTAACCAATGGGAAGACAATGAAAGCTTGATTATAGTAAACAAATTTTATAAGTTTAGTTAATGGTTCGGTTATGATATTTTTTTTAATTGATAAATAATTATGATAAAATATTATTGATCGAACTATGACCAAGCCATTTATGCTTTAAGTAAATTAGGTTGCCTTCAGGCTGGGGGTGGTTAGATTAGACTTAGGCCAAATATGGCCACCTCGGCCTGTGCCAGGTGTCCCAAAAGATATATACTAAACCAACCCTAACATAAAATGAGAGCATTTAACACCTGATTCTCCGGTTGAACGGGTATTTTCCAAAAATCTCTTCTCTTTTTCTAGAAAAATGCTCAAATAACTATAATACAACACTATAATTTATAAATAACGTTTATAGGAAATATTGTTTGTTTCTATGCTTTTTTGTGAAAAGTTTTTTATTTTGGTCGTGTAAAAAATCATAGAGCTCACTTATTACATGAACATAACCCTATAAAAACAGTTATTGATGTTGCTAAAATTGAGTGTTACAGCTGAAAGGAGGATGAAGAAATATAAATTGAGTTCTTTCAATCATAACTTTTAAAAAAATCAGCTTGAATACTAATGGGATCACCCACTCAACTTGAACATTGTAAGTTGTTCAATTTGAAAACTAGAACAATATAAGCTGAATTATTAATGCTAGGTAAACCCACTCGCTGACCACCCTTACTAATGGCTCCTACACCATTGGTTTCTTATATGTAATTTTCCAATATTTGTGCTTTATCAATCCTAAGACTTATTACATGAACATAACCCTATAAAAACAGTTATTGATGTTGCTAAAATTGAGTGTTACAGCTGAAAGGAGGATGAAGAAATATAAATTGAGTTCTTTCAATCTTAACTTTTAAAAAATCAGCTTGAATACTAATGGGATCACCCACTCAACTTGAACATTGTATAAGCTGTTCAATTTGAACACTAGAACAATATAAGCTGAATTATTAATGCTAGGTAAACTCACTCGCTGACCACCCTTACTAATGGCTCCTACACCATTGGTTTCTTATATGTAATTTTCCAATATTTGTGCTTTATCAATCCTAAGACTAAAAAAATTAACTGTTATATAACAAAACATTTAACTGACAAAACGTTCAAGATATCCAACCATCAAAACTGTCTTTTACCGACAGATTGTACAGGCTGCCCTCCAATCCATGAGCCTAACTTCTTTTCAAGAATCAATAGAAGAAAGATTATGCGGATATGTTGAATAAAAACTTCGTAAACCATATATTTTGACAACTGATGTAACATCTAAGTGACATTGAACTCATTTTACCTTGAAGACATCACTTATTAAGATTACACTTATGGAGGATAAATTATTTGTGTCGAAACTTTAGTCTTTACATGAAAATATTTCATCCTTTGAACAAAGATGGGTGACTTAGTTACAAATTACGGCGGGTATCCTCCATATTAGTCCAAGAAGGCGTCAACTTCACCTTGATCACATTGTTCTCATTAGGACCACCCACTAGACCAGAGCGCCACAGTAAGGGGGCTCTTTCCCAAGCTTTTGGTCATCCCGGCCTCCGTTGCCTGTATATTATGTTGTCGCCTTCTAGGCTGATGATATTTCAAAGGGCTAAAATTAATAATGCTAGTAATTTTCTTGTAGTTATGGGAAGTTAGAATTATATATTTATAACACTTTAAATCCGGCTCACTCGCAAACCAAACCAAAATATTACGGGTCACCCGATTAACTCAGTTAACCTGAACGGACTTACTTTCGATGTCTTAAACTAGAAGATTAATTTCCTCATACATATATAGAATGCTCAAAACCTAACATGATTCTAGTGAATGACACGACAAACAATTCATACTAAAAAAATAATTACGATAAAATCGATAAAATTTCTAAAATAAAACCGACAGAGTGTCCTATAAAAGTGTAATAATAAGCCACCCTGTCAAATAGTGTATATATAACTCAATATTAAAAAATATTCTATACACACAACCATTTCCAATACTACATCCTAACATTTGTGAACTGGGTTTCGACCCATGTGTTCATTCTCATTCACATTTCAATTCCAAACTGGGCCTTGACCCACTTGTTGATCACATGCAAAATCACATCATCTTTACCAACTATGTATAGTGTCACGACATTATTCATAATTAACATCATATAGTTTTCATCATAATATTTTTACCATCATCAATATATAAACATGATAACCATAAACCGTCTACAATCAGATTAATATATGTGTACAAGACTTCACTGCTCCTCCGTCCAGCTACAACCTCGAGACACAATGACCCACATCTGAAAGATGGCACATTTTGCCGGCGCTGGCCTCAAGCACGGCTAGAGACTATCGGTGGATGGTCTCAAGCACGGCCTCAAGCTGGATCTCCCTCCCCGGTGGTGCCCACCTCCCCCACCACCTTCAACTCGAGCTCCTCCGACTCCAACCGCCGCCCCTGCTCCCCTGTCTCTTCCACCACAAGCGTGGTGTTTTCCATGATCCCTGTCTCTTCAGCCATGAGTGTGGCATTTTCTAGAAAGATTGTAAGCATTTTTTACTTCTACTTTGTCTCCCTTGTCTGATTTTTTATCAACTAATCTGTTGATTTTTTGTGTGTGGAATTTAGTTACCTTTTGAACATATTGTTCATTCGAGCATTATTTATTTTGGGATGTGAAACTGCTTTATATGACCCTTTATGTTTGAAGATATGCACCCAGGAGCATTCTACTTTGTCTCACTTAGCCGGCGTTGGTGGCGTCGATCGAGGCGATGCCAATGGTGGAGGTGGTGGCGGAGGAGGTGGTGGATTGCCTGGTGTGCTTGGAGATGTGTCGAAAACTAATAAATAATGCGTCCTAACGTGGTAAATGACCTAAAATTAATTCTGCGATCCACTATATATATATATATATATATATATATATATAATGGATCGTAGAATTAGTTTTTGGCCGTTTACCGTGTTAGGATACATTATTTATTAGTTTTGTGTGGATTCTATGCAACGGCTAGACAAAACTAACCCTTTTTCCATATTATATATATATTCTATTGCTAGGGGCAAGAAAAGTTCTGGGCCAAACTTTTATCTGGGCTGTCTGATTACAAGGGCGGCCCAGATCTATTAGTTTTTTAAAAAAATAAACTAAATTTTGATCTGGGCTGTCCAACAGCCCAGATCCACTGGAGGAGGTGGCTGCCGCCATCGTTGTCCGCTCCATGTTCTGGCCTGGCTGGTCAGCGCAAGAGAGGAAGCGTCTCGCATCAGGGGAAGGGGGGAGTGCGGCGGGGTTGAGCAATGTGGCGGCGGCAGGATCGGCTGCAAGGGAGAGGGGGCGTCTGCAGGCGGAGGAGGAGGGGGGAGTGCGGCAGGGTTGGGCAGCATGGTGGCGGCGGCGGGATTGGCCGCAGGGGAGGGGAGCGTTAGTGGACAGGGGGAGGGGGAGGTTCTGTGGTGGGGGGAGGGAGTTGTCAATGGCGGTAGGACCTACCATGGACGCCACCCTTCCCCGCTCGGCAGGCCGCGGACGTCCCCCCTCCCCCAACCCCACCGCGGCTACCGCCCTCGCCCGTCAGGCTGACCTTGGATCGGCCCCCTCCCCAACCCCGCTACGACCGCGCCCTCCCCCAACCACACCGCGGCTGGGGTTGGGGGAGGGGTGACGTTCTTGGCCTGCCAGGAGGGGGGAGGGGGGGGCAGCCAGAAATGGCCGCTTGTGGCCGGTGCAACTAGTCGGGGGTCACTAGTGTCATTTCTCAAGGATTAGATCTGGGTCGTCTTTGTAATCAGACGACTCATCAAATTTTATTTTATTTTTAAAATCAATAAATCTAGGCTGTCCTTAAAATCGAATGGCCCAGATAAAAATTTAAGGTAGGAAATTTTTTTCTTACCCTTTACTTAGTAAAACTTTATATATATATATATATATATATATATATATATATATATATAGGGTAAAATCATTCTCTGATGTGCTTCAATTTTTGTCCAGCGATCGAACTGCTGAAAAATGAAATCCCCCAATAATACCCACTGCTGCATTGTTTTTGCCTCATTCGCCACAACCACCCCGGCCATGGATGTCCCCTGACGACGGCGGTGGCGCCGTTCCTCTCTATCTGTAAAACCCACGATTCGAGTCAGGGTTTTATATTCAGAACCGGTCGGTTTGACCGTTATTTTCGAGTCGAGTCAGATTTCAGAACACGTGTACTGAGCCGACGCCAGTCGCGTGTATGAGCTATGAGGGTCATGCGTACCTCAAGTATATGATGATAACGTCATGAACACAACAGAACAGAATGAGTTATCAGAATATATGAGAGTATGCCAGTTACTTTTTTTATTTTTATATATAGTGGATCGTAGAATTAGTTTTAGGCCGTTTACCGCGTTAGGACGCGTTACGGGCAGTTTGGGTGGGTTGATAGTTCTAGAGCATATCATTATGATGTTTTGGTGTTTGTTTGATTTTATGGGATTTTTCCTGATTTTATGGAATTTTTAGGATTTACGGCGACTTAATTATTATTCTTGACTCGAGCCGAGAGACGAGTCAAGTAATATTTACAAGTTTGCCACCAGCCCTTTTCTTCCCTCCCAACGTTTTCCTCGCCCAAACCCTTGCCCTGACATAGCCCCTGTGCAACGTCGCCACTGCTGCCGTGGACACCGGCCTGCCGCCGATCATTGCCAGCTAGCCCCGCCATGGCATCACCGTGCCGCCCTGACCAGGCCCAGCCACCATCTGGCCGCCGCGATGCGAGGAAGCCGCGCCTAGCACTGCAGCTGCGTTTCCGTCGCATTGCCGATTTCGTCGCCGGCGACCATCGCCGCCACGATCGGGTGGTAGCCTCGACATCCTCGACCACCCAGTGACCCTTCTTGACCGGAGCGGAGGCCGTCGCTGCCCAGGCCGGCCGGATCGACTCACCCATTGCCACCGGCTCTGTTTTGCCATTTTTCGGCGAGCCGCCGCTTCCATCGACCACGTCGACGTCGTAGATGAGTCGGGCTTGCCGAGCCGGTTCTAAGGGTACCCAATACCCTTACTTTTCAGCCAATAGACGCCGCCGGCGGTTGTTGACGGAAAACCACCGGAAGCTTGCCGGAAAACCACTGAAACCCGCCGAAAAACCAGATTTGCAGGAATTTGGCAGATCTTCCACGGAGTTCATCCAGTTGAACCTGATCGACTTCGGACGGTGCTGAGCGTCGAATTTGAGCTCCGAGACATGCGACAAAACCCTAACCGTCGCTAGATCGCTGATGACGTGAGGTATAATTACCTCCGATTTGATTATTTAAAATTGATGATGATTGTTAGTATAGCATGTTAGAATTGAGTAGTTGTCATGATGAATGCCAGACTATGAATGAAGTAAAGATGTGCATGATGTGATTAACAGGGAATGAATAGTAAGTGATCTAATGAGATAAAGTAAATATGAGCATGCTAATCGAGTATGACGTAAAAACACAGTAAAATTAGTATGAATAGGATTAGTTAGAATTATTTTCATACTTATGATTATTTGACTGTTGATTGATGTTCATTGAATTTGATGCATCATTTAGTTAGCGGGCGTTAGTATTTAGTTTTGATGTGTAGGTACGAAGTAGGAGCTCGCCGCCTAGGCGCGATGACACGCTTGGAGCTTCTACCAGGTCTGTTTAGGACTCGACTCTATTTTTACGTCTCTTCTATTGTATGTTGTATTTTATTGCTTGTAGGACGGGTTAAGTGGCAGTTTTATTGGATCCCACTTAACTCGGGCCATCTAGCCGAATAGATTTTCGGATTAATAACCCCTCGAGGATGATTTCAAAAATAAGATCCACCACAAGTTGCCTTCGGGCCTATTATATAAATCCCTACCGAGCCCTATATATGTAGTTTTCGTGTTTTCAGTGAGACGAGAGATGGAGAAACCGACTGCACGTACCATGAGAGGATGCCATGACAGTCAAAGCGGGCTCTGGATTAGTGCCAGCGGACTGTTCCATTCCCGAGGGATCCTGACAACTCCGCGTTTGAGTTCCTCACACCCTGAGAACGTGGAGGTTAACGGGTACTGTTTAGTACAGCGCATGTCCGGACTTGTGGTTCAAAGGGTACTAAAGGCGACTGCCTGAGAGTTCTCGGCCTTCGTGCTCAAGGCCAGGAGAAATATGGAGGTAAGGAGAGGGCTTAGGATTTGAGACAAAAAAATGAAGTAAGAAAATGCCGAGAGCGGCATCAGCAGCAGCAGATCAGTAAGTTGGGGATGCTACCGGGTTTGCAACCCAGTGGCTCCTCAGTAGTGCCCTTCAGAGTGTTCACGAGAAGTATATTATGTTTTTTTTCACATGAGGGTTTGCTCTCATAGCCAGCTTGTTATAGTTATTTTATTTTCTGGACCAGTAACACTTGTTACTGACGTGTTTTTATACTATATGTAGGTAATATCAAGAGTTGGAGGAGTCAGCTTGGGCGAAGGAGCACTGTTGTGGCTTGCACACATGTCAGTCGATAGAGTACTTAATACTTTATTTATCATGCTATTATATTGTAAATGTTGTGAAATGCTAAGACATGGTATGATATGATTGAATGTTATGAGATGATAATAAGATATGATGATGTGACATAATTGAATGCTAAGACACGATGACAAAATGTGAAACATGAATAGATTGTGCAGCAAGGAGACATGGTGGGTTGAGACCCAAGCTTTAGAATAAGTAAATCAGTATATCAGATTGTGTGAATGAAGTTGTGTGATATATAAATACATGTTTATATATATGTTTATCTATAGTATTTTGACAGGGTGACCCTAAGTACACTTTTAAGGGAAATTTTGTCTGTTTTATTACAGAATTTTCATCGATTTTAATCGTAATTGTGATGGTGTGTAATTTAGTTTGCATGTCATCTATATAGTATCATGTTAGGATTCTGTGCATTCATTCATACATGACGAGTAATATCTTTATCTTAAGACGCCGAAATTGGATCCGCATGAGTTAGGTTTGGGTTAGCCGACCTAACCGGGGCCTGTAACATGCCGGTTTGGTTCACGAGTGTGAACCGGATTCGGGGTGTTACACTATCTCTGACGACTCATCGCTACCACTACCGTCACCTGCGCCGCCTACCCTGACCCCTTGGTCCCCGTCTCCACCCCCGACCTCCGCCTCCTCGTCGACTGTTTCCACTCCCGCTCCCTCATCATCAAGTACCGCATCCGCTCCTCAATCCTCTCCCACCTCCCCGCCTTCGCCGCTGCGGCCCGCTTCGTCTCCGCCTCGCCGACATCGATGCCCTCCTCGGCCTCCTCCCCCCGGTGCCCCGCCGCCTCCACTCTCCCCTTCGCCACCCCGCCGCCGCACCTCCTTCGCGGCCTTGCCCGCAATGTCCTCCTCGCTCACGCCGTCTCCCTCTATCTCCGCCTCGCCACAGCCGGCGACCCCTTCCTCTTCCTCAACAACTTCACCTACTACTTTGCAGTCTCCGCCGTTTTCACTGGCGGTGGATCCCCCATCCCCGTAGTCAGTGGCTTCCAAGGCGACGCCTTTATTGGGTCGGCGCTGGTCGGCTTCTGCCTCAACTTCTCCGAGGTGAGTGATGCTACGAAGGTGTTCGATGGAATGTCTGAGCGGGACACGGTCGCTGTTCTATTTGCATAGTTGGAAGTTTGAAACTGAAAACAAGCTAATGATTCTGCTTGGAGATTGTGATATTTTTTAAATCTTTGCACACCTTGCCGAATGCAATGTATTGTGTAAGATAGTTGGCAAAAATCTTTTTGGTAGACATGGAGACAAACTAAGCCAATCAACGCGAAAGCAGAGTGTAAATCCTGCTTAAACATGCATAAGCGTTGTGATTATACTTGAATATATGGTTCTGCTTGTGTCAATCTATGCTGGTAGTCTGAAGTCGAGTTAAGTTTCTGGGATGTATCTTGGCGCCAGCGCAATTCTTAGCTAAGGTGTGGGAGAAATTACAGATGATTGTTGTTATAGTCAGAAAGCAATAGCATTTTTTACCTCTTTTTGTCTTAATCTGAATAACAGTGATTTTGCAAATACATGAATCATCATTAGGCATTGTAAGGGTTCCATAATCTGTCCCAATTTGATCAAATTTACTAGTTCCCGAGCGCAAGAAAACACCACAGAAAAAGTGGCAGTTACAGACTAGAATTTCGAAATCCTGATCGACAAATGCTAGCAAGCGACACTCTTGAGAGCTTGCTTAGCTGATACGAATTGCACTCATGAGAACTGTCTTCCCCAGTCCACATGCCACCACCCATTGCATTACAGTCAGCCTCTGCTTCTCCCCTGCTTCTAATTCCTTCAACCGCAGCCCTCCCTCCCTTCCTAGCTGATCCTCTCCCTCCCTGCCGTGAGCCCTGCTGCCATTGCCTTCACAACGGCCACTGATCTGGCAGTGTTCCAGCTTGCACCCTCCTCCTGACCCCGCCCCTGGATGATAGCCGGGGCAATGCCGTCAAATGCAATTTGCTCTGCCGTTTTGCCCATCAGCTCGTCCTTGGTGGCCGCCTCTTGGAGCTCTAACTTGAGCTGTTCTGCGCCAATTCCGGCCTTCTTTTGGAACAGCTCGAAGCCGGATCCAGAGCTGACCTCCCCCAATGGCAGCACCAGCGGCTGGACAACTGCATTGCCAGTTTTGACGTCTCCTTCCTCCAGACCCCAACGTCAAATGGATTCATGGCAGCCAGAAACCCCCCATCTCTGGTTTGCACCCCCGAGGGCAGCCCCTTTCCCAAGTCCAGCACGAAGACCTTCGCCCCTGATTCCTTCACATTGTAATCTTTCGGCGTCGATCTAAGCCTTGGCTTATCCGAAAAATCCAGCTTGAAATCTCCTTCCCCTTCTTCATCTTCCAGCAGCACATTGTAACTCTTTGGTCACGCTCTCCTTCATCGAACCAGTTCGGCATCCTCTCCTTCTCGGCCTTATCGAATTTTCGGTTGGATTATGGATTCGAGATCTTCAATCTGTTGGGCTATGGTGTCCAGCTCCGTCAACCTCCTCAGATGCTCCGGATTGTGAATCATCTCCTTCACCACCTCAATTGAAGCCAACGGGCTCTCCTCTTCAACAGCTTCCTCTGCCTCCTCCACTTCTTCCTGCAACTCAATCCTCTTGGCCACCACATCGAACTCCGGTAAGTCCAACTCCTCCGGCAGCTGCTGCGGATGCGACAGAAAGCTCCCGCAAATCATGAATCCATTAATCTAAAATTGTTTCAAGAGCGGTCTAGATATAAACTGCATTTTTTCACCATCAACATATAAAACTTGAAGCATAAGATTAGTAGATTACAAAGACTAGAACCAATCAAATATTGTAACTTAAATTTTTTCGCATATGAAGTAGCCTAAACATAATTACGCAAGCAGTAAATGCAATTGAAACTATATCAAAAACTTCCCCATGTAATTGTCATATCAATACACCACACCATTAACATTGAAGTTCGAAATATGAATTGGTTAAGTATGAAGACCGGAACCAATCAAGTACACTAAAAAATGAAGCATGGGTTTTCGCATATGAAGTAGCCTAAACATAATTATGCAAGCAGTAAATGCAATTAAAACTATATCAAAAACTTCCCCATGTAATTGCCATATCAATACACCACACCATTAACATTGAAGTTCAAAGTATGAATTGGTTAAGTATGAAGACCGGAACCAATCAAGTACACTAAAAAATGAAGCATGGGTTGGTTATTAAGTATGACGACTAGAACCAATCAAATACGGTAAAAAAATAGAAAGGTTGTCCTATATCAAGCAGCCCAAACATAATCATTCCAATAAAAACCATTTCACCATCTTCTCGCGTAATTTTCAGATCAATCAACCACTCCCTCAGACATTCTTCCATAGGACCACCCCAAAATTCAGAAGTAGAACAAATGGAAACCAATTTTTGGATCAATTTAGAGAAAAGAATTGAACTTTACTACACTTAAAACCAATCTAAATTCAATTATAGGAACCAAAAATGAGAACTAGAAAAAAACAAAATAAATAAGAAAAAGAACCTTGGCATAGGTGTTGGAGAGGTGAAGGACTTGGGAAGCGATTTTATGGCGAATGGTTTCGGCAATGGCTTTGCCGTCGATGATTTTCACCTCCGACGCCATTCCCACCACACTGTTTCCAAGTTTAGCCAAATATAGAACAAAGAAAATGTTTCTCGGTGGGTACGGGGCGGAGGCGGATGGAGGGGTGTCGTCGAGGGTGAAGTTGGAGGGGTGGACGCCAGTGATTTGAATGCTGCGGTTGCGGAGGAGGGTGGGGAGGCGGTCACCTGGGCGGAGGCGGCAAAGCTGGGCGAAGGTCAGGCCGTGGGGGACGACGTGGTACTGAACGACGGTGGGGTTTAAGTCGACATGGGGGTCGACAAGGGCAAGGACGTTGTCGGCAAGGACAAAAAGGGTAGAGGACATGGGAGGGTGGAGGGGTGTTATTACTAAATTACTCTCAAGCATAGCCATCTAGGTTGTGCTGCAACACATACCCATCCTCGTGTGTGTGTGTGTCTATATATATATATATACATTTTTATTCACACAAAATTTTAATTTAGTATATAAATCACTTTAAATTTTGGGTCTCGACTTACATGTGCATTTTATTTACATTTCATATCAAATTCTTAGTCTTGACCCACTTGTTGTACATATTCAATATCTAAATACATTTACTAAAACATATATATATTAACATGTCATCATTAGAATTTTTTATACTAAAGCCGATATCATATCACATCATATTATCCTATATTGCATTTCATCATATCATTCTCAAAATAATGACATCATCAACAAAGTATTAAACATTTTATCGTTTGACATGTGTATGCAATAGACATCACTGCTCTTCTGTCTAGGCTGACACATCCAATTCATGACATCACCTACATATATTATAAAAACATGGTAGCAACGAGTGTTACTGGTCCAAAATATAACTATATCATATTGGCTATGAGAGCCAACTCTCATGTGAAGAAAAATATTTTTATATACTTCTTATGAATGCTCCTAAAGGCATCTACTAAGGAGCCACCAAGTTGTAGACCTGGTAGCATCCTGAACTGACTGGTCTACTGATGCCTCTCTCAGCATTTTCTCATTTGATTTTCTGGTCCATCGAGACTACCAGTATATCCCAGGCCCTCTCCTTTCCTCCATAATTCTCCTGGCTTTGAGTATAAAGGTCGAATACTCTCTAACAGTCGCCTTTAGTACTCTTTGAACCACAAGTCAGAACGTGCGTTGTATTTAACAATACCCATAAACCTCCACATTCTTTAGGTGTGAGGAACTCAAATGCAAAGTTGTTAGGATCCCTCGGGAATGAAACTGCTCTCTCAATAATCCAAAACCCGCTATGACTATCACGTGCACCCGCTTATGATACTTGTGAGTCGGTTTCACCATCTCTCGTCTCAACTAAATGTCAACGTTCATTCTAATCACGTTATGCATGAACGGGATGAAGAACTATATAAAATCATAGTCAGTAAAACAAAGAACACAACAAAACATATGTAATCAGATAATACATGTGGTTATTAACATAACTTGAGTACTTATAATAACTTAGCCCTAACCATGAAATTCTAAGCCCTTACTACATCTTTCTCACACACTAACCTAGTAACTAATGCATAATCACTAACTGAGACATGAAGGGCGATCCAATTCACACAACTACAAATACCTCTATCTGGTCAGCATAGTCTGTTATATCTGGAATCCCTATCTGCATCACTCTCAAGCTGGGGTGAAATCGTCATCGTTAGATCGGTCTACAAACACCTACAAGCATAGATCAGTACCATGAAGGTACCTCTATACTTAGGGCAAGACTCAACCCTATGGTTCAAAGTAAGAACCTAATCATGCTAGCGAAATACAAGAGAATCACTATCTCTTGGAAAGACATTTCCTCACTAACCCTCTATCTATGCCCAATACTCTAATACAAGTCAAACTCCTTTCACTGGCTGGCCAATTGTTAAATGGGTTAAACTTCATGTGTGACCATCTACTAACCATTTGATCTGTGCATGCTGGTTGTGGGCCCATGAATGTACTATCATGCTGTCTGAACAATCTGATCACTGTGGCCGTCCCATCTGAAGGTCATACTGCTATGTTCTCTAACTCTGTCCATGTGCCCTATGAAACTGTCACTAATAGTGTCTGATGGGGTTATCTTGCTATATACATCCAACACACGGGTGTCAGGTCGAGACAATGGTTGCAAGAGAGCTAGTGAAGTTGGATCCTATGTCATCTTATCAGAATAACCTCCATTTTCCTAAGTCTCCTATGTTCTACTAATGCCACTGTAGCTATATCTTATTCTTCAAACTTTGACCCTGCTCAGCTCCGAAAGTTGTGACATATGGCCTCCAGGCAAGGCTCAAAATCCTCCAAGTAGTTGTCCTCATGTGGGGCGAGGCAACTACTTGACCATGGCTTAAGCTCTAACTGCTCCACTTGGTCGGTGGTTGAGCAATACATGAACAATAGTAGTGTGTATTTGGTCCATGGTACTGCATCTCATATGGCAGTTGTGCACCTCGGACGGTGGTTGTGCAACTCGGTCAATGGTAGTGCACCTTAGTCGCTAGTTGTATCGGTCGGCTGTTGTGCAACTCGACCAATAGCAGTGTTATCTAGGTGCTGAGGATTTGATCCTGATCATATACATCGTAAATCCACTATTGTCTTCTGACATGTCTTCCTCCATGTGTCTGTCTCCCTAGAAGTGGCTACTAACTACTACACTCAGGTTGTCCAACCATGCATGCCTGATCTGGAGGGGTTTGGATCATGGTGGTGATACGTATGATGGTAAACCTATACTAAACCCACACTAATTTCCTAAAATCTGGAGTGGCTACTTTTATTAGTGCCGACTGGCCCTCAAACGACAACCACTGATCTGGTGCCTTATCTCTGGTGGAGTCCAGTCAAATATCTTATCTCGTTGGCAATGGTGGTCTTGATCTTTTCCTCGTCATATCGAGGCCTCTATCTAGCAAAGAGAAGCAATAAATGCTGTCCGGACGGACATAAACTAGTGGAAGAGGGGGAGGCGGTGAAGTGCCCACTGAACTATTGATCCACCTTGTTACTCATCCTCATTCATTTCTATCTTCTGGAAGTGGTCCATCTCAAGTCATCTGCCCAAACTCTCCTCTATGCTCCAAGTACTTTAGTGGACCCATTAGCATAGTCGCAGCCTTCATCCCTAAGGATTTATCCAACGTACTCAGTGGTCCATCTCATGTGCCAACTAACTTGCTAGTATCTCCATATTTCAAGCTCCTTACAATCCCCCCTCCCTCCCCCTCCCTTTTTCTTAACTCCTTTTACACAATGTACACCATGCCCCACGGAAGTAGGACAAATGTGGTGACATGCAAAAGACGGACACTTGGTCAACATCCAATTCAACTTCAGTTGACATAACATGTGGACACGCCTCATCCAAATCTTTTATGCAATGGAAAGAATCGGTGGGTCTCTAAGCCCAGCATGACATGCCTGTTAGATTCTTGCTTACATCTACTAACATCTGGATCTGGTACCCATCTTATACCTATTCTACCTCTACAAGCACTACAACATGCCTTGCTCACATTTAACTGAGCAAATAGTCTGATATTGTGATAAAAATTCATAGAAATAGCTCAACTAAGGCCAATTCCACATATTTCTAATCAAGTCATGAATATACTGTTATGCAACTAACTTATGAAAAAAAATTTGCATGTAAAGAAAATAGACA
The DNA here is from genome assembly GCA_033002965.1 of Piper betle. Classification (NCBI taxonomy): domain Eukaryota; kingdom Viridiplantae; phylum Streptophyta; class Magnoliopsida; order Piperales; family Piperaceae; genus Piper; species Piper betle. The sequence goes on along the minus strand of JAURVB010008020.1, from coordinate 8,052 downwards.
AAAAGATACCTACCAGCTTAACTTAGAACAGTCTTTACACACATATCATCTATAAGAGTATCTTGCATCTTAATCAACCGAGAATAAATCCGTATAAGTTGGGTTCGGATTAGAGAGCCGCAACTGGCAACTTCTTTTTTTGCTTTGCGATGGGATCCGTATGTTGCCTGCCAAGTCCATTCGCTGCCTGGCTGTACGGTCAGATGCGGCCACGGCTAGACATAGCTGTTCGGCGGCCGTTGGAGTCGTTGAAGGGAGGGATAAGTTTTTTTAAAAAAAATAATAGATTTGGGCCGTCTTTACAATTAGACAATCAGATCAAAATTTGGGGCCCTGAGGCAATCACATGTACATATTAAAAATAAAATAATTTAAGTCGAACAAAATCGAAGTTTAATTGACAGCCCTGGGCACGAAAACGAAGCAGCATAGTTGGAGGCCCATCGGCCCATCTAAAACCCTCGCCGGGAACCGCAGAATCCTAGCAGCCCCCCGTCTCCTCTTCGCGGGACTGGTTCGGAGCTCTAGATTTTGCAGCCATGAAGCTCGTGAGGTAATGGTGATGGCCAATTTCTAATCTTTCGCTATTTTCTGTTGCGTAAAGACGAGTTCTTGCTTGGGTTGCAGTTCGTCTTGCTGTTGTTTCTTGCTGATTTTTGGAATTTGGGGAAAATGGAACAGGTTTTTGATGAAGTTGAACAACGAAACCGTCTCCATCGAACTCAAGAATGGTACTGTCGTCCATGGGACTATCACAGGTCTGTGCTTTATCTCATCCTTGCCGATTTGTTGTTTTTGCTGTCCTCTGGGTGTTTGTCGATATGTTGATATGTGTGTATTGAGCCTACTCAAATTGACCTCTACGTTGCACTTTCCCGTTGCGTGGATTTGCTCTTTTTTTTGGAGTATGAGCATTTGCTATTTGAGTAATGGAATTAGTGAAACCCAATGTTATGGCAGCGGCGAGATGTTTGGGCATTTTGTAGAGACCAAACTCGAACAGCGGCGAGATGTTTGGGCATTTTGTAGAGACCAAACTCGAACATTTGATGTTTGGCAAGGTCTAAGAATCTAGTTGTCAGCGAGAACACTTGGTCTTATCTTTGATTTGACTTAATTACTCTTTTACGCTAGGGTGACCTATATGGTCTAGATTTCTGTCCATGTTTACGTCAGAGTAGTCCATTCTGTGTTCATCCCCTTGTTGAGTTCAAGCATGATGGGAACGTTCACTTCGCTACTTCCCTTACTTCTGATTTTCCTTCTAGCTATCAGGGAGAAGTAAATATTTTTAGAGGAAAGTACTAGGTGGCTTGTAATTGAAAGGTGTCGAGTTGAGTGGACCCAAGTTGAGATTGCTAGATATAGGGCATTGATTATTTATTGTTCGAGAATCAAGTTTTGCCTTTTTTTAGATACAAACAGTTGGGCGCTCCTTTTGTTACCAAATTGCTAATGGTTCTAGGTTGTCTACTCACTTTGATTTAATCTCATTTAACTAGTCTTAGTTCGTTTTGAGGGATATAGCGTAGATGATAATATCAAGTTATCTTAGCTTCTGATGCACTAGAATGGCTACTTTATTAGTTTCAAGTTAATTCAGGCCTATTTCCTTGCATAGACTTCGTGAGTTTAGTGATAAGTACATTTTCTTATCTGTTTGTTTGTTTCTTACTCTAGCTGCCATCACAAGCTTATGTGATATTTAAATTTGCGTGCTCTAATTCATTCTTCTGCTGGAATCTTTTTTTTTTTAACAAACTTTGAACTAGAAGTTTGTTTTTTAAATAATATTAGATGGAATAGTCCATAATTAGATATATGTATATTCATAGCAATTGATGCGTCCCTTTCTATTCTTAAAGGTTTTCTTATATATGGACGTGGGTGATGAACTGCTTTAATAAAAATAATGTGTCATACAGATCTATTTGCTTATGGTTGGTGCTTCTAGTCAGACCATGACAGTGTAATATAGTGATTCTTCCAAGCTTAAATTTTCTGCATACTCATCTTTGCTTTGAAGGCTAAAATAGTATATCTAAACAAGCAGGAGTTGATATTAGCATGAACACGCATTTGAAGACCGTCAAGCTAACACTTAAGGGTAAGAATCCAGTCACTCTCGACCACCTTAGTGTGAGGGGTAATAACATCAGGTACTACATTCTACCGGATAGCTTGAACCTTGAGACTTTGTTGGTTGAGGAGACTCCTAGGATCAAGCCCAAGAAACCTACTGCCGGTAAGTGGCCTGCCATTTTCTACATTTTTTTATTTCTTTTTAGCTTCATTTAGTTATGTAATTGCTCAAGTTGGAGACTAAGAAATCCCTGTTGTTCTTAATTTAGGGCGGCCTTTGGGACGTGGTCGGGGACGTGGGCGTGGTAGAGGACGAGGGCGTGGTCGCTAGAGCTGTTTAGTTCTACTCTTTGCCAAAGAACCTACTCTTGTACAAATAGACCCCGGGATGATGTGGCCGGTTCTCCGTTTGTAACTAGAGAAATGTGGTGTTTGAACATTTTGCAGTGTTTGCCCAATTAGTTTTAGATGTGGACATATTTAACGTATTCAACAAATGACTTGTTTCTAAAGGGCAAAATCTCGTTCCCGTTGGGGCTCTCTTGATTGTACTAAAAGCCATTTTAGACTAGCCGCTGTACGTATTGTTGATGTTGCATGTGAAGTCTGAGGAATTAGCCGCTACTTATATTGTTGCGATGTGAAGTCTGTTGAACAGGCTGTGGGAGTTATCTTCTCAAGAAAGCCACACAAAGAAAGATACATTCGAATGATTGGGGGATGGAAATGGCTACTGAGAGCAACCAATACTGCCAAGCTTTCTTATGGTTGGATAGAACAATCTCCTTTTCAACGTTTGCAAAATTCTGACTTAAATAGAGGACTTGATGCCCAATTAGGGGAAAAGTCTTTAGCCTCATAAAATAAAACTTAAATGGAAAAGTATTATATAAAATGAAACTTAAATGGAAAAGTATTAAACTAAAGGGGAATTTGTAAGAGTTGAATAATCACGAGGCTGGGGTAACCAGAAATAAGAAACTCGGAAATGAAAGTTCTAGACACACATTCCCAAGGTTTCTTCAAATTTATCTGTTGTTGATCATAGAAAGTTAAGTATACTCTAGTGATCATAACAAGAAGCTACTGGAGAGGACCTTGCTAAACTTATTATCTTTTATATTCGTTGTATTTATAGCAGCCTTCACTATTAACTTGGAACCAACGAGATGAATCTATCAGGATAAATTTCCCTCGTTAAAGAGAAATGACAAAATATCATTTGTAATTGTGTGTATATGTTCTATTCACTTGTATCTGTATCTGAACCTGAAACTATTTTTGCCAAATATTGATCTCACACCAATACTATCTGCTGGACAATGCTGCTGTAAAACCCGTGACCAGAGTCAGGGTTTTATATTCAGAACCGGTTCGGTTTGACCGTTTTTCACTTAGAGTCAATATCAGAATACGCGTACTGAACCGAGGCTGGTTGTGCGTTATGAACTATGAGGGTCATGTATACTTAAGTATATAATGATATCATTATGAATATAACAGAAAAGAATGAGTTATCAGAATATGTGAGAGTATGCTAGTTTATATTATATATATATATATGTATATATATATATACATATATAGTGGATCATAGAATTAATTTAAGGTCATTTACCGTGTTAAGATGCGTGTTTATTATTTTTTGGTGGGTTAATAGATTTAAGAGTATGCTATTCAAGTTAGAACTCGATTGTTTTATTTTATGGTATTTTACTGTATTTTATTTTATATTTTTTGGGATATATTTCGATGTATTTCGTATTATTGACTTGAGTCAGAACGAGTCAAGTTTTTTATTACAAAAATGCCCCGACCACGATATCTTCTCCTCCCGACCTTCTCTTCTTCCTCCTCGATGATCAACCCCCACCCCTTTCCCTTGTCACCCCGCCACTGACGACCAGCCGCCAGTTGGCGCCGTCGTCCAAACCCCCTCACTACCTTGCCACCACTTAGCTCCCTTTTCTTTTTTCTCCCTTCCCTCTCCCCCACGACCCTCACCCGAGCCAGCTGCGACCTTGTTGCCGTCACCGCCAATTGTTGACTTCGGCGACAGGCTCCGGCCACCCTCCCCCACTCTTCCCTCGACATTCCCGGACACCATCCCAAGCCCATCCTTCACATGCACAGCAACTTCGGAAATGAAGCCTCCGCTGCAGGTTGCTGCCGCCGGCGACCGGCGCAGCCATCGGCCGTCGCCACCACCATCGTCTTCCCCATCCCCTCCTCATTCACTCAATTGCACCAATCCCCTCCCCAATCGAAAACCCCAATTTTGGTACCCTTTGCCCTAGCCGACCACTTTTCTTGCCGCCGGCGACTAGCCCCACTACCGGCAATTGCCTTGACGATTTATTTCCGTCATCGACCCCTTGCTACACCCTTGCCCAGGCCCTCCTTGCCTAGCCGACCAATCCACCTAGCTGCCCTCTTTTTCAACGCTTTCTTGCCGCGACTGTGCGGAAGTTTCTCCACGGCAGTAGTCGCCTGCCGTGGTAACCCAGCCACGAGGGCACCTGCTCCGCCAACCCAGCCCCTCAGCCGCTATCACCCTTCTTCAACAAGAGTTAGCAATCGCGGCCATCGTGGCGTGACCGACAATTAAGTATAGAATTTTATCCGATTTTATTTGATAATGAATTATTTTATTATCTCATTGTGATGCAAACAATGTGATTGAAAATATTTGTTAATTTAAATTTAAATGCATGTTAACAGACGATAATGGTGAATTAGGGTTAGACGATTAATTCATAAATTACGTTTATAGTCTTATGAATGAATGCCTAGGTTGAGACGTAGACGAAAATTATTGGGGTTGTCTTGTATAGATTGATGTGAAGTGTAGCATTCATGTATTATACTGGGCATTAGTATTTAGTCTTGTTGTGTAGGTACGAGTAGGAACTTGTTGTCTAGGCGCGAGAACACGCTCAGAGCTTCTGTCAGGTCTGTTTAGGACTCGTCCCTGTTTTATGCACCATTCTATCATATGTTTGTTTTATTATTTGCAAGACATGTTAAGTGGCATTTTATAAGATCCTACTTAACCCGTGCCATTTAATCGGCTAGTTTTCTGGATAAATAACCCTCGAGGATGAGATCCCTCGAGTATGTTTTCGAAAATAAGATCCACCACAAGTTGCCTTCAGGCCTATTATATAAATCCCTTCCCAAACCTACATATATTATTTTATCATATTTCAATGAGACGAAAGATAAGAAAACCGATTCACACGTACCATGAGGGGGTGCACGTGCCAGTCAAAGTGAGCTCTGGATTAGTGAGTGGGCTGTTCCATTCCCGAGGGATCCTGACAACTCTACATTTGAGTTCCTCATATTTGGAGAACGTAGAGGTTTAGGGATACTATTAAGTACAACACACGTTTGGACTTGTGGTTCAAAGGGTACTAAAGGTGACAGCCTAAGAGTACTCGGCCTTCATGCTCAAGGCCAGGAGAAATATGGAGGAAAGTAGAGGGCTTAGGTAATACTGGTAGTCCCAAGGGATTAGGAAAATGAAATGAGAAAATGCTGAGAGAGGCATCACTAGACCGGTCAGTTCGGGATGCTAGCAGCTTGGCGGCTCCTCAATGGGTGTCCTTCAGAGAGTTTTAATATAGTATACAGATGTTTTTCTTCATATGAAAGTTAGCTCTCATATTCGGTTTGTTATAGTTATATTTTAGACCATTAACACTCGTTATTGACGTGTTTTTATAATGTGTAGGTGATGTGCATGAGTTGTATGTACCAGCCTTGACGGATGAGCAGCGATGTCTCTTGCACACACATGTCAAATGATTGCATGTTTAATATTTTGTTTATGATATTATATTGAGAATAATGTGATTAAATACAAGATATGATGATATGATGTGAAATGTGAATAGAATGCCTAGGTGGGTTGAGACCTAAGATTTTGAATGATGTATACATTAGATTAGAATTCTCTGAATATCTTATATATATGATATTTATATTATATCGTTTTGATAAAGTGGCCCCTAATTGTACTTTTAAAAGAGATTTTGTCCGTTTTATTTATTTATTTTTTTTGAATTTGTATTTATTTTTATGACAATTGTTGTTGGTATATAAATTGGTTTTTATATCATCAATATAGTAACATATTCGGGTTCTGTGCATTCATTTATACATAACGAGTCATATCTTCATCTTGAGACGCCGATAATAGATCCGCACGAGTTAGGTTCAACTTAGCCAACCCAACTGGGACCCGTAATATTCCGGTTCAGTTCCCACGCGTGAGCCGTATTTAGGGTGTCACAGTTGCATGATTTCCACTTGCAACGAGAGAAGTGCGATGTTGCCGCATTTTATAGTACTCTTTGCCAAGTAGTTATACACGAGTCCAATCTGTTCAAGAAATGAAAGCTGCATACCAGGTGGTGATCGTGTTTGAAGGCTGAAGCAACTGTGAGCTCTCTCGAAATTGATGATTACAGTATAGGCCATAATTTGTGTTCTCCTTGCTACTTGAAATCTGAAGAAGTTTCTGTACAGGAAGTAGCTATGAGAGAGACCCACAATGGGCGAAATTGCAAAATCCAGAGTGCATGAGAAGTGCTCCCTTGATCAACCAGTAAACAAAGCAATGAGAGCATGCCCACCCAAATGTTAAACTGCTTCCGAACTAAAACTCCATGACAATGATCCAGAGGTATAGCTCCTCGTCTGGTACCCCCAAAGAAAAAGTTACTAAACGAAAACCTTCATCATACATATTCTCATTCTCCTCCAACTCTTCGCTCGTTCCCCGGTTAATAGTCACCATCTTGGGTCCGACCGAAGCACACACACCAAAGGCGCTACTTCCTCCCACTTTCATCGTCACTAATCTCCTCTTGGCAGCCTCCTACTTAGAGTCTTTGATGGCGCGACCAGAGTTGAACCTATAAATCAGACCAATGGGCGCAACGTATACTCACTTGAGCTCTTCGAGAGGGACAACCGTAATGACTTCATACATCCCGGGTTTGAGGGTCACCAACAAAAAATCATTCTTGATCTGATAAAGAACTACTCCTGCAATATACGCAAAATTTGACTGTATCATGCACTGTAAGAACACATTAATAAATTTTTAGGGAAGATAACTAGATCACATTGTGAATTAAAGTATCCCATTCACAGGGCTTTTTTATTAAATTTATATGTTTAAATTAAATTTGCACTTCCAGTGGTATTTTTAATACCAGTTGAATGAAAATACTTTACCATCTCCACAAATTTAGGTGGCATTTCTAAGTGCTAAATTTACATTTTTGTCGAGAGTTTAGTGAGTTGTGCCAGTTTATGAAGACACATTATAGCACTCCACAAATATGGTATGATTAAGATTTAAATTTCCATTTTCATAGAAAAATTAGGATCATGTACCGGCCAGGTGAAGATAAATAATTGAATCGCCATTCCCGCATTTTCCAGCAACCCTCGAGAGATGCTCAAACATCATTTGATCAAACTTTAGTCAGTGTGCTCGGTTCCTCTTCATCATTTTGGCAATCCATTGTTCGGAATTTGAAAATAACTAGCACTCCAGTATACTCATTTTAAGTTCCATAGTTTAAGAACACTGTCAAAAGAGCAAGGCATGGCTAAAGCAAATTCATGAGGTTAAACAAATTTGCCCAATAAACTATTCTACCCTTTTCGTTCTTGGATTAAAGGCAAAAGCAAGCAATCTCTTGTTGTTCTTCCCAGATGTTTTGCTCTCAAAATGAACCCATCAGGTAAAATAAGTTTCTTCAAAAGATGGAAGCCGTATTTCCCAGGCTTATCACTGGCATTTGATTTCTTTAACAAAGGTGAGAAAGTACTCCGGTGTTTCATACAACATAGAGAAAACGGCAACAACTATTACCTAACACAGATTACATGTCCTCCCACTGCAAGTGCTGCTCCATGGAATTCAGCCATAGGATGAAGACTCTAAGAACT
>JAURVB010008019.1:0-41972 GCA_033002965.1 Piper betle | reverse complement strand
TTTATTTTGAAACAATTATATTTTTGTGTGGCTCAATGTACCTTCTATTTGTTTGTGAATCAACTTTAGGTTATTTTCAATATGTTTATAGGAAAATTATGTTTTACCATTTTTGTTAGTTTGTTAATCATGTGCTATGTGATTCACCAATTACTCTTCTCGTTATGACATTTATACATAAAGGTCACTTTAACATACTTAGCTAGTAAGTTCTAATGACTAATATTGTTTAGTCTATTAAGCAAGATGTCGTACCATGCACAATTTAGTTATGTCAGAAATAGACTCAAATTTTATCGCGGGGCATTAATTGAACAGTAAGATAGAATATAATCATTCTGATATCTTAAGACATGAACTTTGATTTAAAGACCGACTCCAAATGATTGAGAAAATAAACTATAAAAAATGTAATTTATATTTTGGTTGGTATAATCTCTTACTTAATTTCATTAGAGCACAGTATTTTGATTCCCATTTATTTATATATTAATAAGAGTAGATGGAAGCCCCCTAATTTGGTGTCCACACATCAAATGAGTCAAGGGTATGGTGGCAAACTGGTTGGCTCCTTCTTTGGAGACTTGTAATTAAGAGAGTAATGAAATTATCATTCAGGTTAGTGGTGATAACATTTTTTTTCGTTTTTTTCAAAAAACTAATTTTAAATAATATCATTATTTCTTATGACATGACTAGTATAAAAAAATTGGAATTTTCATATATGACATTTTTCTAATCAGCCCAATATTATAATTGAGATTAGTGTATTAATAATTGGTGACAAGAGAATTTATTCAAAAGATAATTATTGAGTGGGTTTGATTAAATATGATCATGATGTTCAAACAGCAAATAATGACATGAAATCTAGCTAAAACTAGCTCATATTCAAACCCTAGGGCCCATTCCATGGCAGCGCTTACCCACCATGGTACATAAATTAAATAATTAAAATTGTAATAGGATCTTCTCATGTGTCACAAATTAATTTATACAACAATTTACGAGGAATATTATAAAAACAATGAGAAGACCAATGGAGGAGTTTATGCAGTTATTTTACTCATAATAATATACAACTAGGTTTTACCTTCTAAAAAAGGTTATATATTTACTATCAAGTAAAAAACTTGACTGCAGAAATAGATAAACGTTTTGAGAAAACAAAAAAAAATCCAAAATTATGCTAGAAAAAACCAAGCAAAGACTATTAACAACATAAATTTATTATTGAAATTATTTGGATCAGATTACCTCCGACCAGAATATAGTTCAATCAAACTATTCGAACCCTTATTTGCCCCCGAATCAAGACCAGATCCCCGTCGAACCTAATTGTTCCGAACATCGAACCCCTCATCTCCGATCATCGGATCTGATGGCACAAGTACCCAAGTCCGAGTCGCACCCTTAGGGTCAGGTCATGCCCCAAGGGTGCAAACCCTAGCAACTTGGGTCGACAGCCGGGCATCACGTGGGTGGTCGAACCCACACCTTCCTTAAGTCTCACGTTGCCCCCACATCACCCCATGGTCGTTCTAGTTGGTAACTACCTAAGCACAAGCCCCCGCTTCCCATACTTCCCTCTTCTACCAGCGTCAACGCACTAGCAATACCCACAATACATACCAATATAACACCAAAAATACAGTAACCACATGGACACTAGAAGTCATCAGAGCATCGGACTTGATGTCAACTTCAAGCAACCACTGCAGCAGCAGCCCAATTCTTTATGTGACCCCAGCCTCCCCTTTCCAAATCTTTTATCAAAGTGTGTTGAATCTACCCATTTCATATTGTATCACAATTACAAAGATGCTTTAGTTGATTTGGCTTTTAAGTATGCTGTCATTGGGTGTACATTGATTCGAGTACTTTACGTGCAATACTAACTGGCAGTGACACAAGCTCTAGATCTTACATGTTTGTTACCTTTTTGTCATTTCTTATTTCAATGTAAATGTTTCTCTCTTGAAGAAGGTAATGATTCAGACAAAGCAAATGCAGTTCAATTAAGCTTTTGTGTTATCTGGTCTTTATGATGCTGCTGCATTGGTCACAGCATGCTTGTATGGAGGTAAGTTGATTGGATCCATTGCAATCATTAAATACAGTTATCACCGGCAGTGTTACAAGTTCTAGATCTGTCATCCACTATCATGCCCAACATTCATTGTAGATATAATTTTGTTTGTCATATCTTACTGCCATCTTTGCTTATGAGTTATGTATCTTTTGAATACCGAGAGAAGGAACTCTAATGAGTGGCATGTTGGAGCTAGTAAAGCAGACAAAGCATATGCAGTTCATGTGAGGTTGTTGTTGTCTAGGGGTTTGTCTTCTTCAAGCTCTGCTCCATTGGGCCGTAGTGCGGATCAAAGGGCTAGAGGGATGAATTGGAAGAAGGCCCAGATGGGGATTTGGTTGAGAATGATGTGATTCTTGGTTGGAGTGGAGGAGAGAAGAAGATGTTCAAGTCACGGAGGAGCGACAGGGGAAAGAACAAAGCAGTGTTCAAGTTGCAGTTCCAGGCAACACAGGTGCTGTTCCTCTGCCATTTCTGAGATTCTTTTGTCTTCTTGTTTTTGTGGCTGCTATGGACCAGTTTCAAGGCTTGATAAGCTGCCATTTTTGTAGGGTGTCCATTCAACATACTTGGAAAAGATATCTACGAATGTTCTTCTGAATCTGTCTTTTACTTCTCCGAATTCTTCTTTTCTTATATTCAAACCTTCTTGTTGCACATAAAGACATAGGCACTGACATGGCTTGAAAAGGAGCCATTTTTGTGGGTGTCTTTTCGGTTAATTTGATATGATCTCTGTGAATGTTCTTATACTCTGGTCCTTACTTTGAGAATAATATTGTGGGTACTAATTTGGCTGTTTGTTCATCATCAAGTCTAGCTTCTTCCTGTTTGCATATCTTTGTGATGATGGCAGTAATGTGCTTATATTGTGAGATCTGTGAAGGTTTGATTTTTTTCTTTTCATCGTATATAGTCATTGTCAATTTTACCCTTACCATAAATCCTGCTGTTTTTGCATGATGTTGATGTGGCTCATGTGAGATCTGTGGGGATTTGATGAATATTCTCCCCTTCTAATCCAGGTTCCACTTGTGGGATGGGATTCTCTGGCAGTTTCTCTTATCTCTCTTGATATTGGAAGGCCTACTGTTAAATCAGAAAAGGTTGCAGCCCGTGATGGGGTTCTGTAAATGGGATAATCCAATCTATGAGACTGTTAGATTAAGCAGAGACTCCAAAACTGGAAGATTCAGTGAGCGGCTCTATAAATTTGTGGTTTTCTCTGTAAGACATGAACACTGCCCTTATAATTTCATACAATTTTATTTTATTTTATTTTCCTGATTACTGTGTTCTATTTGGATTTGCAGGGATCATCAAAGGGTGGTGTTCTGGGTGAGGCTGTAATTGACTTTGCAGATTATATTGATGCATTTAGACCTTCTTCGAAAGGTCTCCCTCTGAGATGTACCAATTCAAGCACAGTTTTGCATGTAAGTTGATGCTCATGGATGCCTTTATCCTTGAGGATTGATTGGACAAAATAGCTTGATAAAAAATGGCGCGAATAATTTGGTATTGTTTTTGTGACAGGTTACAATCCAAAGGCTTCAGATTGATGTTGATGGGAGGTAGTAAACCTTCAATTGGACTGACTTCTCTTCCATAAATAGCTAGTTTTTTATTTGTTTGTGATGTTCTTCCTACCTGCAATTTTTATTTTCAAAATATAGAGAAGAAGCTAATGGAGAAGAACTTACAAAACAACGCAGCAGAACCCTAAAAAGCCAACTAAGTAGTGAAGATTTGGAGGAAACTATGAGATATAATGATGGATTCCGTGAGGTAAGGCCATTCATTTACCACTTTCTTTGGCTATTCATATTTGAGGTAGCAATTATCTTGTTACTGTTTGCTAATCATGACAGATATGGAATTTTCTTTTTCTTTTATTTTTTGGGAAAGATATTCATTTCTGCATAACATGAAGCTCCGAATATCTGTTCAATCGATTTAATACTTTCAAGTACAGAAGTTCTGAGAAGATGAAAATAAATGGAGAAAATAATCTTTTGATCAATCAATTTCTAAGCTTATAGTTTTTCCTTTCTTTTTTGTAATTTAAAAACATTATAATTGATGTGCAGGATAACCCATCTAGATCTCAAGGAAAGATGGCATTCATAACAGCTGATTGTTATGGTACGAAGAGGGAATTGGGTGGCTCAGGTAGGATGTCAGGTTCAACTCTGGACAGTGGTTCTGACCATAGCACTCCAAAGGAAAATGGAAGAAAAGGTAGTAGTCTTCGCCAAGACGTGACAAGTTTCCTTTCCTCACTAAGCAACAGTGCATCTACTCTTAACCAAGCGGCACACAGGAGGTCAAATACTGAACTATCTGTAAGCTCAGGCCCTGATGAAGGCTCAAGATGATTCCAGCAGTAGTTCTGATAGTTATCTCATTAAAGAGAATAGGCATGATTCTGACATCTTAGTTGAAAATCTGGAGAGGGATATAGCTGTTTTATCAAGGCAAGCAGAAGTCTCAGAGTTGGAAATACAAAGCCTAAGAAAACAGGTAGCGAAGGACAGCAGAAGAGGGCAGGATCTATCCAGAGAAGTTAATTGTCTTAGGGAGGAAAGAGATGCATTAAAGCGAGAATGCGAGCAACTCAAAGCCTCAGATGAAAAGGACAAAATGCCTACTGATTCTGGGAATCTGCAATATATTGTTGAAGAGCTCAGAAAAGAGCTGAATTATGAGAAAGATTTGAATGCCGATCTTCGTTTGCAGCTGCAGAAAACACAAGATTCAAATTGTGAACTGATTCTTGCTGTGCAAGACTTAGAAGAGATGCTAGAGCAGAGGAATATTGACACATCTGCAAGTAATGAAGAGAACCCTGCAATTGAAGGAGACAAAGTTCATGATGATATTAAGCCAAGTCAAGCAGCTAAACTTGAAGTTGATGAACTTTACCATCAGATAAAAGCATGTGAGAAAGAAAAGGAAGCATTAGAGATAAGTCTAAAGCAATTTTCTGTGAACTATGAGACATTAAAAGAAGAAAATGAAGAACTATCCACGAAGTTGAAGCAAAATGTTCAAGATCAAAGGAGGTTTCAACACGAGAATGAAGCCTCTTTAGCTTTCATAGAAGAGCTTAAATTACAAATTCAATGTTTAGAGACAGAGATGAAGAGTCAGGAGGTTGCTTATGGAAACAACCTGGAAGAAGTTATAAGGGAAAGGATGGAGCATGAGCAAAGGGCTATCCAAGCAGAGGATTCTTTGAGAAAGATGAAACTAAACAATGCAAACACAGCTGAAAGGCTGCAAGAAGAATTCAGAAGACTCTCTGCCCAAATGTCCTCCACATTTGAAGTGAATGAAAAGCTCGCCATGCAAGCACAAACTGAAGCTAACGAGTTGCGGGTTCAAAAGTTCAATCTGGAGTCTTTGTTAGATAAATTTAAAGAAGAGCTTGACTTGGTAAAGGATCAGAATGCCAAAAGAATAGAAGAAATGACAGAGAAGATGGATTTGAAAGATAAAGAACTTGATAGCCTAGTTCTTGAACTTGAAGAAAAGAACCATGAAGTGGAGCATTGGAAGACATATGTAGAGGAAAGAGAGAAGAATTTACAAGATGAGATTAACTCTCTTAATGCTAAGGTACAATTGCTTGATGGAGAGAAAAATGATCTTATCAAAGTCATGTCACAGAAAGAGGCACAGATGAATGATACATTGAGGAGGCTGGCATTGGTAAAAGAAAAAAATAGTATATTGTTAGAGAAAGCGCGGACCAATGAGAGTGCCCTCAAGGAACTGAATGGAATTAAGCAAATTAAAGATGAAAAAGAAGCAGAACTTTTGATCATGCAGAAAGAGATGGATGCTTTGAGATCTGAGCACAATAATGTGAAGCATTCTTTGCTTGAAGTCAAACAAGAAAAAGAAGAATTGGGAAAACAGGTTCTTCAACTAAAGTCTGAAATTTGCAAAAAAGAGGATGAAATTGCAGTTCTTGAGAAGAAACTAAAAGATGCTATGTCGAAAGCTACAAATGCCGAAGTATCTGTGAAGATCACTAAGAGAAACAACAAAAGTAGCCCACCTTCTCGTGGATCTAAGGATGTTCCGACTATGCGGGAAAAAATAAAATTGCTTGAGGTTCAATTTTCTGACCTATGTGCTGCATAATACCTTACTTTTCAAGCAAGGAAATCATGAAACTTGCTCTACAAATACAGACGAATACTCATTTTAGTTTTCCTTCTTTTGATGACATACATACTTATCAGTTTGTCCAATGTGAGGTAACCTCGGTGAATGTGATTACTTTCATATACTGTGACAATTTCATGGACCAAATCCTAGTATAGCTGGAATTACTGCAGATAACAATGACAGTTGACGCAAACTTCAATGTTTGACTTGTACAGGGTGAGATAAAGCTGAAGGAAGCTGCACTTGAGAACGCTGCACAAAGTTCTATCGAGAAGGAGAAAGAGTTCAAAAACAAGGTTGATGAATTGAAAAAGGATATGCTAGAGCTAAATCAGAAGGTTAGTTGATCCATTTCAATATTTATTTTCTCTTCACTTTGTGACACTAAACTCTACATTGTTGATCAAATTACTTAATTTGAATATCTTGATGTCTCTGTAAATGTTGGAAGTGAGGATTGAATGTAGAGAAAAAGAGATCACGCTAGGACTTTGTCATGAATCTAATTAAGTAAATAGCATTTTTAAAATAATAAGTAAAATGATAATGAATTGGATTCTATTGTACTTCAAGTTCAAGTAACTTACATGTAAACTCTCAGACAAGAAAACAATAAAGTTGGTAGTTTATTTAGTGGATCGATCCCTAGATTGAGCAGCACCTACTCAAATTCTAATTTTGGTTAGGATAAATTTTATTTAAAAGAGAACTAATTTTATTTTACTCTATTAAGCATGGAGTTGGTTTTATTTGACTCTATTAAAGTATGGACTGAATTGACTATTTGAATTGACTCATGTGCCTATAAATAGAGGCCTTCACCGGTTATCTAGATAATCCATATGAGATTAACTTGCAATTCTCTTGTGAATCTCGAGTATTGAGGATCTAGGTTTTGTTAGGTATGAATACATGACTCCCTTTTCCTCTACACTATTACCTATTATTGTAGAGAAGCTTGGTTCTTTAAATTTGCTCTTAAACCACTTCTTCTCTTTATTTCTTTGCCTACCAAGTACCCACTATACAAAGCTTTGTTGATGCGTTCATACAGTTGTCTCATTCAATATTTTGTTTCAGCTGCATTCCATGGATCCTAAAGATTCAAAGAAAGAAGATCACAGAGATGTTACAGATGAAGGCAGGACTAATTTAAAGCAAAGTGGAAGGTAACAACTTTAGCATTATATCCTTTCGAAAGCCATTTTAACGATGGCATGGCCACGAGATTATTCTTTCTAGTAAATATCAATCAAGAGCAGTAGAAACAATCACATTCTATATTTTTCTTACAGCAGCAATCCACGAATTGATAGGGAAATGAAGAATGCGAGTGATAGCCCTGGCGGCAATGTTGAAAGCACTGAATTGTTAGCAGAAATTGGTTTGTTGAAGGAACAGATCAAAGCCATGAAGGCTGAGCTCAAGGAAATGAGAGAAAGATACTCAGAGATTAGTCTCAAGTTTGCAGAAGTTGAAGGAGAAAGACAACAACTAGTAATGGCTATTCGTAATCTTAAAAATGCGAAGAAGAGCTAAAGATGTTTGAGGAGATATGATGCAATGTACAGATAAATTAATTTTTCACAAATCTCAGTAAATGAAAGCATAAAATTTTTATTTTAGATGCATTCTTTTACATTCCTTTTCTTGCATTTGCCCTGTAACAAAAGAATATTATAGTAATATTTGCTATTCTGTGATAAGTGCTTCTGAATGATCAGATTGACGTTCCAAATTTTTCAAATATTGTGTGACCATAAGTTGATTGGCAAATTATGAGCGAATAAAAACAAATCAAATATAGATATTTTTTTCCAACCAATCTAGCACCCAACAAAAATCACAAACTAATGATACTAGTTATATTTTAAAAATTGATTACTAATTATTATAAAAAAATATTGTATTTAAGACGCATAGCCTTGCATAGTATTATATTTAATTATTCAGATATTTTTTAAAAATAATTGTTTGTTATTTTTATGCTAATTGAAATGAGAAGGAAAGCTAAACAAATAGAGATAGTGTTTGTATAAATGATATATTAGTTTTTTACGAGAAAATTGTTGTGTTTAAAATAATTAGACAATATAATAAATATGGATTGAAATAAATTTCTAGCTCGACCAAGTTTTGATAATGGCCTAATTGACCGCGGGAGAGATGACTTTTCCGATTAACTTTTGAAAAAAACCGATCTTATTTAATCAAAATATTTTTGTTAAATTTGTGAAATCCCTCGACTTAGTCCCACATTTAATACTTACCAAACAAAGATCTTGTTTATAAGTGAGAATGAATTATAACTTGGTTAACTGCTTTTAAAGAAACGACGACTTAAGCTTATTACGTTGCACTTTGAGCCGGAGTTGTTACAAATGATATTAAAGCAACCTAAGTACGTTTTAGATGGTGGGCTGGACTACGGATGTTGGCTAAGTTGTTGGTCATAAAATTGTGGGCTAGGCTAGCAACGAGCCAAGTGTAAGAATTTCGGTGACGAAATTTCCTAAGAATAGATTGTGAGACCCTTCAACTGACTTAGAGGCTCATTACATTGTATTTTGGACTTGGTTATTACAAAACTAGTCATAACCCAACATGGTTAAAATTTGGTCAAATAAGGAAAATTTTCCCATCATATATTGTCTAATTATTATTTTTATTATAAATACCTTTTTTTAATAAAAAAGACATATTTAATTATATAATCACTATTTTTTTGTTTTTCTAGTTTTCTCGTACCAATTACTGTAAAAATAAAAATTATTATAAAAACATTTAAATAAATAAAAGTTATATTATCGGGAAAATTTCAAAATTCTGAGTTAATGATCTATTAAGTTAAGTTAATGATAATTTAAGAATGAAATTTAAAAATATTACTAAATCCACGTACCCAGGCTGACATGGCAAACGACCAACCACCCATGAAAGACAAGTCACCGCATCGCGAGACACGTGGCACACCTGCGTAAACAGTCAATTGACTCAAACACCCCCTCCACCAAAAAACTAAAATATCCCAGTTCTACCCTCGAACCGACCCGTATATAAATAAAAGAACCCGACCCGTCGACCCGGTTCGGTCCGCGCTCGTCTTCTCCACCAAACACGAAGACGACGAACAGAGCGAAAATGGCGAAGGCGCAGATCTGTGCATCCTTCATCGCCGCCGCCGCCGTCTTGATCTTCGCCGCCTCCGCCGATAGCGACGGCGACGGAAGCGCAGTGGTGCTCACCGAGGCCAACTTCGACGCGGAGGTCGGCCAGGACCGCGGCGCCCTTGTCGAGTTCTACGCGCCGTGGTCGGATTCCGAATTTCCCAGTTTCTCTATTCGTTTTGGGGTTTTCATGGCTTGTGATGGTCGAAAGTTGGGTAATTTGTTGTTGGGGTGGTGGGAGTTTTGGTTGTGGTCAGGTTGAATTTTTATTGCTTTTAGATGGGATCTCTTGTGATGGTGGGATTCTGTTTCATGTTTTGGATAAAAAGTTGATCAGGGGTTTTAGATTATAAATTGTTGGGATTCCATGATGCTGTTATTTGTTTGAGGAAGAGAGCATGTGTAGTTTTTACCGAATTTTGATGCTGTCTGACAGTTTGAAGCTGTTTTTAGATTGTGGCAATGACTTGTTAAGAAGAATCTAGTAAAATAATCAATCATTTTCTTATGAGAGGTATCATTTGTTTTTTGTTTGATGGTCCGGATTATTCCTGTCTTGGATAATAAATTTGCTAGATCTGGTTGGTTTGGATGATAAAAAATGATGGGGGATTCGATTATTGTCATTCTATACTGCTGTCATTTGTTTGAGGAAGAAAGCAAGTGTAGTTGTTATGGATTTTGATGCTTTCTGACAGTTCGAAGCTGTTTCTTGACCATAACAATGGCTAAGTAGTGTTTTTTAGGATTGTGTTTATGTTAAGAAGAATCTGGTTCAATGATCAATCAAATGAGAGGTAGCATTTGCATTTTGTTTGATGATCCTGATTCCCGTCGTGGACAATGAAACTTGCTAAATTGACGACAGCCCTTGCTGTAAGCAATATGTTGTAGATATTGTTAAATAGCGTGGGTGCTTTTTATCTTTATTTTTATTTTTATTTTTATTTTTATTTTTTGATTAGTTAGCACGAATATGAAATGTTTCTTGGTAATGGTGCTGGAGCTCATGGATGCATATTATCATTCAATGTTCTCTTGGTAGAGAGGCTGCAATTGTACTTTTCATAATATTCTCGGTAGATTTATTTAGCCCTTGGCTCTTTTTGGTAGGTGTGGACACTGTAAGAAGCTTGCACCAGAATATGAGAAACTTGCTGCTGGTTTCAAGAAATCTAAAGAGGTTATAATTGGGAAGGTGAGTTCCCTGGTAGTTATATTCAAGGGGTGTTAGCGACTGGGGGAGATGGTACTGTGAAAAGAATCTTTGTGCTTGCTTGTTGTGTTTGCCATTATCCCATTGTGTTGCCTTGCGGCTATTATCTCATGAAATTAACATCAAATAATTGGAGATATGATCCTTATAACACTTGTGACTTATCACCTTATTACCTTTTCACCTAACTACTTAAACTTGACTGAGAACTTACAATACTTTTTGATCAAGTTTTCCAAGTGAAGAAATGATACTTTATTATTCCAATAATCAAATGAAAACCAAAGAAGCTTATAGACAATAAGAAGAAGAAGAAGAAATCTATAGAGAATTTGTTTTTGTTTCTTATCACAGCCCGCTAAAAATATTTTTAAAAGGAAAATCATTTCTCTTCTCTTTTTTAA
This sequence comes from Piper betle, assembly GCA_033002965.1. Taxonomy (NCBI): domain Eukaryota; kingdom Viridiplantae; phylum Streptophyta; class Magnoliopsida; order Piperales; family Piperaceae; genus Piper; species Piper betle. The sequence goes on along the minus strand of JAURVB010008019.1, from coordinate 30,914 downwards.
GTTAGTTTTATAGATGTTTCACTTTTTGAGCATGCAGTGTAATTACATATCGCTTTAATTTTGGTTGGTTTAGGTTGATTGTGATGATCAGAAGAACCTTTGCAGCAAAAATGGTGTTACTGGATACCCCACAATCAAGTGGTTTCCCAAAAATACATTGGAACCAAAAAAGTAGGTGCAGAACTTTCCTGCTATCATTTTTTTCTGTTTTTATGTGCTCATATGAATTCACGATATTAGAATTCTTCTAATTTTGTATGATGTATCATACAGCTATGAAGGTGCAAGAACCGCTGAAGCTCTTGTTGAGTTTGTTAATACTGAAGCAGGTAAAGTGCATGTGTTTAATATGAATCATTAACACAGTCCAAATTTTGACTATTTTTTGTTGAATTTATCATACTGTTCATGAGATATTGATGTGTACATACTATGTACGAGGGCTGCTGTGCTAGGCATGTGTCATTTTGGTTGGTTAAAATTTGCACAAATACTTTAAATATATATGTATCAGCATTTTATTGTTTGTTGTTATAGTTCCCATGCATGGTGTAAAAAGATTTCTGTGTATTCTGGTTTTGAGTGAATATACATTCAGATGCATTGCTTGGCTGTGTAATATGCGACAAGATGCCTTTGTGTCTAAGACAATCAACCATTGTTTTGTACTTGTAGGGACAAAAGTGAAGTTGTTGACCGTTCCTTCTAGTGTGGTGGTGCTAACAGAAGAGAATTTTAAGAATGTTATATTGGATGAAACCAAAGATGTTCTTGTTGAATTTTATGCACCATGGTGAGCATAGGTCTTCAAATCTTTGCATGTGCGTATTGAGATATAGTTTTATCATATCTAGTGTGGTCTTAACATCATTGTCCACTTCCATTCATAGGTGTGGTCACTGCAAAAATCTTGCTCCTGTAAGTATGACATTGCAAATACTTTTAATGAAATTTTGAATTTGGACGTCAAAACTGTTTCCATATTTTTACAATTGCAGCTAAGCCTTCTATTATTAAACATGCAGACTTATGAGAAGGTTGCCACAGCCTTCAAAAATGAAGAAGATGTTGTTATTGCCAGTGTTGATGCTGATAAGTACAAGGATCAGGCAGAAAAGTATGTATAATTTTTTTTGTCATTTACATTAAGTGGAACAGAACTAAAGGGGGTAAATTTCAATTAATACTTGAACCATGTTTAGCTAGGCTCAAAATTTTGCACAAAGAGGCAGGTTCCTTTGATCTTTTATTGGTGTATCGGTCATTTTAATTTTGCCAGCCGATTTGAAAGTTTTAGGTTGCAAATCATGGAATGGAAGTAAGGTGATCATAGTGGAGCTTTTGTGAAAATGGTGAATGGGCTTAGCAAGTTCTCCCATCAGCTTAGTATGCGTTGTGTGTGTTTTAGACAGTGTGAATTAAAGTGAAGAAAAAAATGCAGAATCTCATAAAAAGCTATTCTGCATCAGAAGATAGTAAACATGTGTGCTGTACAACCTCTCAAGATTTAATTGCAATGCTCAGTAAGAATACTGAATTTATTGATGACTTAAAGTCAAACTCAAATATAATATGACATAGATATGGACAAAGTGCAAAACAAAGTTTAATTTGTATGGCTTATGAGTCCTTAGTGAGATTATATAGGGTTTTGGTTTTCTCAATATTCCCATCATAGGGTTTCTTTAATTCACCTACTTATCTTTGTTTTGGGCCTTGGCATGCTTTGCTTCTGCACCTTTTAGCGTTCTTATGCTCAAGTTTCAGTGTAGTACAGAAACATAGATTTTAGCAAAATGCCACCTATCTTGTTCTCTTCAGGTATGGAGTCAGCGGCTATCCAACTTTGAAGTTTTTCCCAAAGGACAACAAAGCTGGGGAAGATTATGAGGGAGGTCGTGATTTGGATGACTTTGTTACCTTTCTTAATGAGAAGTGTGGAACTAGCCGGGATGGAAAGGGACAACTAAGTTTGCAGGTTAGAGAAAAAATATTTCAAAATGAATCTAGAAATAATTATGCAATTAATGCAACTTTTAATTTGGAAATTTTTTTGCCTTGTCAGGCCGGAATTGTTGCCAGTTTGGAAACTTTGGTCAAGGAATTTGTTGGTTCTGCAAATGATGATCGTAAATCTGTTTTGTCGAAGATGGAAGAGGAGGTTGATAAGCTCAAAGGTTCATCTGCAAGGTAGCTTTGGTCATATTTATTTATTGTACACTTGTTTCAATTTTTATTACGTATCATTTGTTAGGATTTTCCATTTCCCCCAACCTGGCTGCTATCTAGTTTCTTACCCTGTTGGATGTGTACTTTGGAGGTTATCAAACTAAACTGCAATATGCATTTGCTTCTTCTAGGTATGGTCAGATCTACTTGAAGACTGCCAAGAAATTTATTGAAAAAGGTGCTGATTATACAAAGAAAGAAACTGATCGACTTGAACGTATGCTACAGAAGGTAACACTTAATTAGGCTTTTAATTACAGGACGAACACATACTTTACATGTACAGTTTGTGATGATAGATGCTGATAAATATTTCTTAGTGTATAACCTGGAGGATTTGCTTGAGAAATTTTTGTGCCATACTAAATTTTGCTGATCCCTAATATCACATGCAAATCAAATACTGGCTTTTTGCATGGTGGAAATTAGGGAGAATAAGTTGCAGCATGGGTCAAAACTCATCAATGCTTAGGAAGTAGTTCTTTGCATGACCATTTTCTGACTATGATCCCTGTTATCATGCAGTCTATCAGCCCATTGAAGGCGGATGAATTCACCATTAAGAAGAATATCCTCTCGGCTTTTGCATGATCACTTCCTCGACCCACAAAATGAATCTCCGGTACTCTTTGTCATTTTGAAGCTGGCATCTTTTTCTTTGCTGCCGTTCAGATTTTGGTGGGTTGCACGTAGTTTTTAAGCATATATAGTTTTTTTATTTCCCCTTTTGACAAGCGAGATGAATTTAGAGATGCAGCAATGAGAGCTATGTTAGCAGGAGGTTGTTCACGATTGTAAGCTCAACTACATTGATTTATAGTGGGTAACAACATATACCTGTCGGGTCCTTCATTATATGCATTGAAAAAAGCTACTTTCTTTTTGGGTATGCTAGATCTTTGTCTAACAATAATATTATCGCAAACAATTTGATTGATAGGTTGAAGCCTTGGGGGAAAGTTGTGATACTGGGGTGTAGCATTTCATATGGCAGTGCAGTGCCCCTCCACCCCCGTAGGTTTGATGAATAATTAGGCTCTCAAGGGATTGAACCATGCATCTTTAGGGCATGATTGTATGTTTCTTTGCAAATAATTAGTGTTGGTATTTATTTTTCAAAGCATATAGATGACGTTAGTTCAGTTAAAGAAAAATTGGGTTTTAATGGCGCAAAATTTTTATTCCTGATCGCCTAGTTGGGAATTTCTCATTTGAAGATGCTACCATTGTTGGGCCCTTTTTTGGCCCCCGGGACGAATTCTGTACGGGTGTTATGACCCTCGTTTAATATGAAAATGAGATAAAAAAAGATTTTTCATACATAAGTTAACAACTTCGTCTACAGCAGGTGAAATATAAATCCAACAACATTTTACTGTTTCTAATATTTTCAGTATTAGAGTTAATTTTGGGAAGATGTCCACATTTTATATGCGCAGATCTAATATGAATAATGAGCGGAGTTAACATCTGTAGTAATTTCTTTGAAAAATTAAAAGGAAAGACAACAGCACTGCTTAATTCATGGTACTAGATGCTCAGTTTACATTTTGTAATGTATATATATATATATATACAACCTTGGGGCGACCCAGGAAATTTTCCTGGTTTTCTGGGGTCGCCCCGAATTTGGACTGTCCGATCATAAGGATGGTTCAGATCCTTTTCTCTCAAAACCCTAACCCTCCCCTCCTCCCATGCGTCGCCGCTGTTGCCGCCGTCGCGCGACCCCGCCCTCGCCGCCACCGTCGCTCGCCGTCGCCACCGTCGCTCGCCGTCGCCACCGTCGCTCGCCGTCACCACCGTCGCTTGCCGTCGTCCGAGGGCGTGGGCGCGGCAGGGAGGAACGGCGGCGGCGCGTCGGGCCCGTTGTCGCCGCGTTGCCGCACGACCCCGACCCCGCGCCCGCCGCCTCCTCGTGCCCCCACGCTAGGGACCCTCGCGCCCCCATCCACGGGCATGGGCGCGGCAAGGAGGAACGGCGGCGGCGCGTCGACAACGGGCCCGACGCGCCGTCGCCGTTCCTCTCTCGCCGCGCCCACGCCCGCGGGCGGGGGCGCAAGGGTCCCTAGCGTGGGGGCACGAGGAGGCGGCGGCGAGCGACGGTGGCGGCGGGGCGGGATCGCGCGGCGGCGGCGACCGCGACCTGGGCGGCGGGCGGCGGCGCATGGGAGGAGGGGAGGGGTTAGGGTTTTGAGAGGAAGAAATCTGGACCGTCCTTATGATTGGACGGTATAATTCTACAGATATCCCATTGGAAAAACAATCATACTCCTGATTTGTATTGGACGTTGGATCCTGTATGCATGTGTTGACGCGGTAATTGTGCCATTTTTTTAACTATAACTAGTATTTGCAAGCTTAGCGAAAAAACATTACAAGAAGCCAAAGATTTACAATTAAATTTATTCTCTAATTTTTCAAAATAGTAAAGTCATTTTTTACAAGTCAACTTAAGTCTATTTATACGAGGCAATAGGTCCATATTAACAAAAGTGACATTTTCGTATAATCCCTCCACAAGCTTCACAATCAGTCTAAAAGATTGTTTTCATAATATTCTTACTAACAACATATTTAACAGCACGACCAACTGCTTCTAGTTCCGCCACTTGTGTGGATTTCCTGCAACTAGTTTGCCAGGCTGCAACCACAATTGAATTAGACATATTACATTGAACAAACGCCCAACCAAATCTCATATCCTGCCCAAAGAAACTAACATCTATCGTAAATTGAACCCCTGGTAAAATGAAAAGAATATTCACTGAAGTTTGGATCCTCCAAAAAATATTCTTTTCTAAAATAGTTTGAGTAGGATAAACTAAAGAAACAATCCTATTTATCCTAACTTGAATAGTACATAATAGATCATCAATCTAGATATCTTATTTTGAAAAAACCAAATCGAATGCCAAATAACTAAACAAGTCAAAAGAATGTTGAGAAATTTACTCGAGAAAATATGATCCCAATCAAGCACATTACGAACATGATCAATAGGAAACTCACAATCCCAATCCTCCCGCCTTATGCCAATAATACTAAACACCAATGCTGAAATCAGAGGACATTCCCAAAATAGATATAATATAGATTCATCTTTACCACAAAAACAACATCTAGTCTCTACCAGGATGTTCCTCTTCCTCAAAACATCCAAAGTAGTTAAACATTCCTTAACAATGTCCCAACCAAGAAGACCAAGCCTTGGTGGTAAATTATTTCAACACTACTTCTTCTAGCCGCCATCATTAGAAATATAACAATCATGTTCCTGAAAATATGACAATGTTAGGAATTTGGTAGAAAACTTACCTCCAGGGGCTCCTTTCCAAACAAAATAATCAGACAAATAAGGGTTGGGCGGCAGAAGTTGCAAAATTGAATTAACATGAGAAGGATTAAAGACGTGGTTGATCTTATGCTCATCCCATCCAACATCAATGGGAAACATGAGAGATGAAATAGGATCAGATGCCAAACAGCCAAAGATGATATAGTTCCTGCGAAAGATGGAACCACTGGTATAATCCCAATCTAACATTTGACCCATTCCCAATGACTCAATGACAGAATTCAGAATCCATAAATCTTCCTTAAACCCACTTCCACACCCTACCAGCCTTCAAAATTCTACACCGTGGCTAGTTGAACTGGGACTGTGAATTCTACTACCCTCTGTTTCTATCATACTTAGTACCAAGTACCTTAGCCACCAAAAAATCTTGATTTGAAATTATTTGCCAATCATTATAAACACCACTTACATAAGTTGTAATGAGATGTTTGGTGAGTTTGCCTTTAAGGCTATGTTTAGTTAGCATACAAAAATATAAATGATATGAAAATTGAAAATAGCCAATTTTATTAAAATTGGTAAATGTAAAGTATTTTAAAAAAATTAAAGCTTTTAAGATATGTTTTTTGTTCCAATTAAATATGATTATTTCAACTGGCCCATTTGTGTCTTTATTACCAGCGAAAAAAATTCTCTATTTTTTAATTCAATTTATAACTCTTAATCGACAAATAAATTTGATTAGTTGTGTCGGCACAACGTCCTAATGTGTAAAACTTAAAATTCAATCATATTTTATTTATATGATAAAAAATGTTCAATATTGGAATATGGATCCAATGTCCAACTCATTGAGAGATGGGTTCAGTTAATTCAATATTTATAAATCGGATTTGAATTCCACTCATTCATATTCGTTCCAAAAGAGTTTTGAGTTTGAACCTTTTAAATATACAACATATCTAAAAGTATTTGGATCGGATATGAATTTGTGATAGTCTAATTATTGTTTGATCCAAATAAGTGATATTTTAAAAATATTTAAAATAATATTTTTTTATTAATCTCTATATATATATATATATATATTAATTATATTATTTCAACTCGGGTTGGATTTAGATCGGATACCATTTAAAAGAGCAAATAGAATGATGTTTTTAGTCGAATTTGGATTCCGATATTTGGATTCGGTCAGATTTGGATACGAGAATATTCAATCTCTATGCCACCAAATCATTAAACTCATCCAATGTTGGCAAAATCGGTCAATTCTACTCGGAATCAACTAATTTAAATCGGATCAGAAGGTTTTCGATCTAGAAAAGTTGGTAAATTGCCGATTCGAATGAGCCAAGCCGATTCCAACCGAGTCGAGCCGATTCTGACTGAGTTGAGCCAATTCCTACTGAGTTGAGCAACGAAGCGATGGTGTATCGGGCGGGAGGAGGATGTGCAGCGGAGAGACAGGGGAAGGGGGTGGCGGGGCGGGGCAAGGGGGCGCAAGGGGGGGGGGAGTGGTTGGTGGGGTAGGGTGGGGATGGGACTGGGCAGGGCCGGCAGGGGGAGGCTGGGCAGGGCGGCAGCCAGAGGCGGCAGCGACAGGGGTGAAGGAGCCGGGTGTGTCAGGGGAGTGAACGGAGAAAGAAATATATTAGTGGCATGTTCGTAATTAAAAGTTAGCTCGACTTTGACTCGAGTAAAAAATAATAACTAATATCAAATAATTCAAAAAAATCCAAAAAAATATGAAAAAATCTCATAAAATACACAATAATATCAAAATTATATCAATAACTAACTTTTATATATTTATATTATTAGTTATTAAATTATTATATATAACCGATTTGGACCGATTCAATTGAACCGATTCTTGAGCGATTTAGACTCATTCGATCCGATTCAGTGACTTCTCCAAAAATCGATTTCGATTCCTTATGATCTCATCTAAACTTTGGATATGAAATCGGAGTGTGAACGGGACCGCATCGTTAGATATGCTGCTCCTTGGTCAAGAGTAACGGATCCTTCGTCTAACCCTTCTTGTAAATCTTCTTTCTCATGTCTAATGTAGTCTAACCACTCAACGCCCAATACATATATGAGTATCTCTAGCCTTGTTCGTTTAAGATGTTCATACTGCGGTGCATGGAGTTTTTCTGGGTTCTATATGCTTTGCTTGTATAGGAAATTAAAACATGGGTGGAAATAAGCATTGTGGAATATAAATGCTTTCTTTTTTGGGTGTGCTTGTTTTTGATTGCTACATTTACGAGGGAAATGGTCTTTTTTTATATTTTTATTTAGCGTTTTCTAAGAACTGCACTTTTTTCTTCATTTCTATGTACGTGGGGATACTTTTAGTCTCTTGAAACCGAACCAGCAAGATAGTTATTGTTTTAATTGATTGAAAATAAGGTCTATGTTACTTTCATAGAAGAAATTTAGGTAGCAGATAGTAATGGCTAGAGAGCAAAGATTTATGGCTTGTTCGCTCAGATGTATCCTAATATCTGGTTATCTGTGCAGCTGGAAACATGCGACAAAAGTGACGCCAGTATGCTGCTGATATCTTCTCGATAAGAGCAGCTTATGAGCGAATCAGTCCTTATATCGTTAAAACTCCAATTTTTACACCAGACTATATAAATGGTTTTGCGGGTAGAAGAACATTTATCAAATGTGAATGTTTGCAAAAAGGTAAGCAATCTTGTTGAATTTTATTTTAATTGTTATTTCGGCCTCTATCAAAATTGATGAGATTGTTCGTTACAAATTCACAGAAACCTATGAACAACATGAGGAAGTACATAACCTCATACTTAAGTACAATTCTTAAATTGATAGAACTTAACTAGTGTTAATATTTGTAATTATATTAATAATAATTATCATACTTGGAATATAAAGGAATCTCGGGATACCAAACAAAAACGGCTTATTGTTCAATAGAAAATGAAGAGCTTGATAACATTTATATATATATATGTATTTATTTGCCTCATTCTAAAAACAAGACAGAATGTGAGAGAAGAAAAAGAGAAGTAGAAAAGGAATATAGAGATAAGAAGATGGATCAATATTATTCACTAGTTTAATCTTATATAGAGTATTGAGAGAAAAAAATCTTGTAATCTCAATAGTATAGGTTGGGTAAATAATATTCTTGTATATCTCTATATGTTTTATAGTTGTAATCTTTAGTTCAAGTAGTGAATTATTCGTTATTGTCCCGTGATTTTTGACTCTTGGGAAAAGGAGAGTTTTTCATGTTAAATCTCTATTCTTGTGGTTTTGTTTTATCTTAATTCTCAGGCATTATTTTCCCATATCTTGTATTCGTTGTTGTTGATCTCCAATTTTAGGGATTATTCTCAACAATTGGCTCCACCTGTGAGAACTTTGGGTCTCATTCAATCGAATCTTAATTTGAGTGGGAGTCATGGCAGACACTTCTACGACTGGGAAGATTGAAAAATTTGATAGAACAAATTATCAATGATAGAGGATGCAGTTGAGGATCTTTTATACGAGAAGCAAATACATCAACCGCTTGTAGGTACTAAGCCAGAAGCAATGTCAGCCGAGGAGAGGGCCTTATTGGATAGGCAAGCCTTAGCTATCATCTGATTGTGTTTAACACAGTCGATGGCGTTTAATGTCTCCAAACAGACAACCGTCAAAGGGTTGATGAGGGCATTAACTGGTGTTTATGAGAAGTCATTAGTCTCTAACATGTTATTTTTGTTGAGGAAGCTTGTCTATTTAAGGATGCCTGAAGGTAAATCTATTGCTAATTATTTGATTGATTTCAATAAAATTTGGGCACAACTTGAATTTGTGGAGATGACCTTTAATGAAGATATTAAATTTTTAATGTTCATGTGTTCTTTGACGAAGAGTTGGGATATGGTTATTACATCTATAAGTAATGCATCAAAAAGACAACTAAAGTTTGATAAAATGCTTAATGCAATCTTGAATCTGGAGATGATGAAGAGGAGCATAATAGATAACACACCGTCCATCTCGGGCATAGCTTTGTCGACAGACAAAAGCAAGGGCAAAGAAAGAGGAAGAGGTCAAAGTAGAGGTCCTAAGAATTGAAGGTGCTCTAAATCCAAAGGAAAATTCAAGGGTAAGCCTATTTGTTGGATTTGTGACAAGGAAGGACATGTAAAGAAGGATTGTCCCGAGTGAGTCAAGAATATAGCTAATGCTGTAGAATGTCATGAAGGGAAATTTTTATCTGTTCATGATGATTACAAAATAGATACATGGTATATCGATTTAGGTGCTTCATTTTATTGTACTTCTCACAAAAAATAATTTTGTGAGTTTGCCAAAAGTGAGTTTGGATATATAACAATTGGCAATGGTCAGAAGTGCAAAATTAAAGGTAAGGGAGTAATTCATTTGAAGATGTATGATGAAGGTAAACTAATTCTCAAGGAGGTCAGGTATATACTTGAATTGAAGAATAATATTATATCTATTAACAAGCTGGACCAAGAGGGTTATAGGATCACATTCGAAAACAATCAGTGGAAGATCAATAAGGGAGCATTGGTGGTGATCACGAGGAAGGTGGTGGGTACACTTTACCCTTTGTTTACCACTTGTTTCTTTAGCCGCTGAGAAGAATGATATATCAACTTTATGACATAGAAGTCTTGGTCACTTGAGCTAGATTGAGATGAGGATCTTACATTCCAAAAAGATTTTGACGGGTATAATTAATTCTAACTTTGGTTTTTGTGAAGATTGTATTTTAGGTAAACAAAAATGGGTCAGCTTCACAAAGGATGGGCGAGAGAAGAAATCCAAAAGGTTGGAGTTGGTTCATACGGATGTTTGGGGCCAGCCCATGGTAAATCTTTTAGAGGTAATTTCTATTTTGTTACCTTTATTGATGATTTTAGTAGGAAGACATGGATCTACAATATTAAGAAAAAATTAAAAGTCTTTAGTATTTTCAAGATATGGAAAAACCGAGTTGACCCAACAGATCCACCCAGTTGCAGAAACTGATTGGCCAATACCTTCCATTCCTGAGACCACTCATGCCAAAATCCTTAGATTTTGGACCAGAATTTTCTATGGGCTCAATCACACAGTGTTTTCTATCTAGGCCCATTGATCTGGGCCCATTTGGAGTCTCCAAACCCATGAATGACCCTTAACAAGTTTGGTGTGCGGCCTAGAAACACTGTTCCCAGCACTTTAACTAGACATTAGTGGTTGTTTACCATGTTAGCCCATGAGCCAGCACTTGGAAAATTCCCACCTAGACCTTAGAGTGTCAAAATCCACTCATCCGAAAAGTCGTTTGATAAGCCTATTTGATTAAAACCCTAGAATTGAGACAAATCCAACTAAGTGCACTAAATTATGATTAAGCAACCTAAAAAGGTTAACACTTCATCAAGAACCTAATTAAGATAAGTAAGTGTTGTACATGTGTGGAGGTTGTGCCTCATTATGTGTGCCCATGTGATCCAAGCCTGATTCGGTTCCATCTTTGTGGTAGGATAACACAGGTTGAGCTCATCGACTTAGGACCTGGAGCTTCACTCATCTGATCCGTAGGATTACCCCTTTACTTCGTCTCATTTTGACTCCTTGAGTGTCAAGTTTAATCACATTTTAGTTGTAAGATGACATCGATAGAGTTTTATCGGATCCATCTCATATCGTGTCATTTAGCCATATTTTCCACAAGTTCAACAATACTTCAAGGCTGAGATCCCTTGAGGGTTTATAGTTTTAAGTCAAGAAAGTATACAAGTATTATGGAATTGCACTAGTATTCCTTCAACCTTCGTGCAAAGTATGAGGATACTGCATAATGCAACACATTTTTAAAATCTAGGCACTAACTTAACTGTCTCTTTTCCCACCTGAATACCGTGGCGGGTGTTATATGAAGTTGTGAGGGTGTAAGCGTGTTTCTATGAATATGAATAGTAGTCGTGATTGTGTGCCTATATTTTTATAAGTTATTTGCGTAATGCTCGTTTGAGGTATTTCTGAAGTTTTCTATGTCCCATGGGTAATGGAATACCCATTTACTGGCTTGTTTAGCGGTTGTTATTTTGGACCAGTAATCAAAGTCCCTTGGAGTTCGCCAACTTAGGTGCACAGATTATGTGGCTCATCAGTTGTGGGGGGGGGGGGGCTATGTGCTTTATGTTATGTATTGGAACTATATTTTGGGGATGATTGTATGATAAGCTTGCCCCCAAAACCTATGTTGAACTCTTGCATGATTTTGGAACTATATGACATGATGGATTGTGCATGAGTGTTTCATTGTTTTATTATTATGTTATTATTGTGGAGTGACTATATTTTGGGGCAAGGCTAACTATTGTCTGTAGGAGGTATAAGCCCCAAAGTCCCAGAACGTGACAAGGAGTAAATCCAGGTACACGAAATGTATTTGGTTACAGCTGTGTGTGTGTGTGAGTAACTTGGGTAGAAGGAGCGCACAGATCATACCACTTGAAGACCCACGTGAAGTCTGGGTGTTAAAGTTTTATGCCCTAGCAGCCAATGATGCCTCTGGGCTTATTTATTTATTTAATTACTCGAGGGGTATGGGGAACAAGTAACCACAACCCAATGTTTATGTTACCACAATCATCAGCATTAAGGTAATCAAGATACCTAATACAATAACTTGAACTAAGAAATAAGAATTGGAGCATGGCACAACATCCAACCTCTTAACTACAACAAGGGTGTGTTTCTTCTATAGTTCTAAGTGATCATTGCATCTTCAAAATCACCCTCATAGTCATAAAGGAGGTTCTGCCTTTATTGTGGCTCAGAGTGATCGTATAAGATTATTAAGTCTAAGACCCCTCCTATGTAGTATGAAATCTTCACGCATTTTATGAAAGCATAGTATGGTGTCCGTCTTAAGCCTCTTAGAGGGTTAAGATATATTTTCGTAAAGCATGTACACAATAGCCTAACGAGTGGCTTCCAACATATAATATCACAGTTCGTTCCATTCCTTGAGGCCGAATTGAGTTGTTACATATAGTGAAGAGAAACAAAGGATGAGAGGTGCTATGTCTTTTTGCCCATTCAAAAGTCTGAGTCATTAAAAGAAGATATGTAAGCCCAACTCCTGTTGATCACAAAACATGCACTTCGCATCGAGACAAATATAATAGTACAATCTAACAATGCGGGTTCGATTCACTCTACCTACTCCATACAAATTTTTATTATGTAAGAATGAAATGGGAAAAAAAGATTGGAAAGAAAATAAGCATCCATTGTCTAATGGATAGGGCAGAGGTCTTCTAAATCTTTGGTATAGGTTCAAGTCCTATTGGACACAATTTATTTTTATCAAATTTTTGTGGATCTCTATACCAAGGAGCCATTTTTTTTAACATTTGAGTCAGAGACTTTTGAACGATTCTTTTTTTGTGTCATAAACATTATTTATGTTTGTTCTTGAAGTAGAAATAGTTCTATCTGTTCTGGAATTACTTCCTTTAAAATGGCTTCTGCGGCTTTAGTGATTATCTTCGTAGAAGATAAACTGAGGTTTATTTGTTTTCAAGTAAGTATGTAATTGAACTATAAATTTCCTTACTTGCCTAGTTTCTAAGGGATTTAAGATACCCATTCGCTCAATATAAATAGTAACTATTTATTCTTTGATTACAAGAGGAGTTGATTCATATTATTTAAACAACTAGCGTAATTGTTGACCTCTTGCCAATTGGTTTTGGGTGGCTATATCAAGAGCAGAAGCAAAATTGTGCATAGGCTTCTAGTTCTGCAAATTGAGCTAGTTCCTATTTTAATGTGCCAACTTCCTGTTTCGTGGCTTTAATTTGAGCTGTGGATCCTCTTTGGAGACCAAAACATTAATTGCTAGATGAATTCCATCATTGAAGAGATATGCGAATAAGAGTATTTGTTGATCTGTAATCAAAATCACATTAATGGGAATATAAGTCAAAACGTCCACAGATTGAGTCTCATCTATTGAGTTGTCATACTTCCTTTGCATAAATGAGAATTAAATTTAGCAACTCGTTCCAAAAGGCGTGAATGTAAATAAAAACATCTCATGGATATGCGCTTATGCCCCGGTGGCGTCCCTCATAGAAGAGACATTTGGTGATATATGTGTGCTTGTTTGGAGAGATCACCATAAATTATTGAAGTATGACACTTATGGAATATAAACTATTCAGCAAGAGCCACCCCTATATAAGGCATGAGTTATTGTAATATCGCAGGAGAATATGCTCTTTCGACTATTCCTCCTGGAAAGTAATCACTAGCTGAGCCACAAGAGGATGCTTTTTAACCAATAGCTACATAAATACATATTATATTTTACCTTTTTTATTAAGAATAGTATCTGTGGATCCATTTTCATAAAAAAAATTGTCGAAGGCTAATTACAGAGAATGTCTTCTCACAAGAATTATGATGTAGGAAACACCAATTCAAATTGAATGCATTGAAAATGATGTTACTACATGGACCGGGATTCAAAATTTTACCCTTTTCATCTATTAAATAGTAGAGAATATCTTGGAAAATATTTTTGAAATTGTCAAGTATTAAATATTTCTTTAATAATATATGATTATGAGTCATATAATTGTTTCGTGAATCAAAATTCATAATTTTAACTATAGTTTCCTAATCAAAATAGTGGGATCCTCATTAATTGATTTTTTTCCCATTGTCATATTTCGATCCATTGACTTTGAGGGGAGCAATTTGAAGGCAATTTGATGATGACAAAATGAAAAAGGATGGTGATTGCTATTGATATTCTCGCGTATAAATAGTCCCATGATCTTGAGCAAAAGATTGAATCTTAATCTTGGAATAAAAAAGATTTCTATTGGAGCAATCTTATCTATTATCACGATTCAATCCGTAGCCTGCCTTATCATTCTTTTTCCCGTATTCAAAATGTAGGGCCTCACTAAATCAACTCTTATGAAATCTTGCATAGATCATTTGCTCTTACTTAACAAATGAAGCACACACTTCTTCTATAGAACTTGTTTTTTGGTTCTCTTGATCCCAATTCAATACTAAACAAGTTCGAACTAATTGAACACTTGTGTGAGAAATTCCTCAAATGTGTTTTCCATTTCTATAAAGAATATAATTGACGATTCGGAATTGTGCATTATCCCATTATTGCAATGACTCCTTGGGAAAATGTATTGCTAAGTTTATGTCCTCTGCTATTTCGTATGTAACTATTGGTCAAACCAAAACAAAGTACTTTTTTTTATAAGTGTAACCTAGTGGACATAGATCCCATTTGTCCATTTCTTGGATTCTTAGAGTTTTTCACATTCCTAGGAGTAGGAGTACTTCTTAGATCACTCCGCATCACATGTGGGACTAAATTGATAGATCTCACAATCCATTTACCTTAGTAAATTTTGTAATTGAAATTTCTACACATAATCCATCACTAGCCCTAGTCCACATCCTTGTTTGGAGCGTGACCAGTCGCCTAGCCAACATCCATAGTCGAGCATACTATCTAACACAGAACTGGTTGCTCTGATATCATTTGTAATGACCTAGCCCAGTGTATAACATAATAGGCCTACTTAGTTTTTTTCAAAGTGGTTAATTGAAGTTAAAGATCTATAGTCTATTCTCACTTATGAAAAGTATCCTACTATAGTACCATAGTAGGTATTATATGTGGGAATTAGTTGAGAGATTTCACATCTATATAGCATAGGAAGGAAGGATGTATGTGTCATATAAGTGTGGGATGAACCAAATCCTCATGAAATTTAATTTTTCCATTCGAAGGAGCTCGTACATATTCTGCAGTACCACCTGTGAACACTCCACCGGTATGAAACGTTCTTAATGTTAGTTGAGTGCCCGGTTCTCCAATTGATTGACCCGCAATGACACCCACCGCTTCCCCCAACTCAACTAGGTCGCCATGAGTGGGACTCCGACCATAACATAATCGACAGATCCAAGAAGTGCTCCTACAAATAAAAGGAGTTCTGATATATATTGATTTCGCTTGAAAGGTTATGAAGCGATTGACAAGTCCAATCCCAATATCCTGGTTTCGGGCAGCAATGCACCGTGGACCCATATATATGTCATATGCTAATACATGACCAATTAGTCTTTGGATCCAAATTTTTTCTTCCATACTATTTTGAGGACTCACCGAAATACCTCGGATAGTACCACAATCTGTTCTACGTACAACAATGTGTTGAACTACTTCAACAAGTCTACGTGTGAGGTATCCAGCATCGGATGTTCGTACAGCAGTATCCACAACTCCCTTGCGAGCTCCGTAGCAGGAAATAATATATTCTGTTAAAGAGAGTCCTTCGCGTAAATTACTTTGAATGGGTAAATCAATCATCTGTCCTTGGGGATCCGACATTAATCCTCTCATACCTACTAATTGATGCACCTGAGATGCATTTCCCTAGCTCCTGAAAAAGACATTATATGGACTGGATTAGAAGGATCGGTCATTCGAAAATTAGTATGCATTTCTTGTCTCAAATATTCACTTGTAGCATACCATATCTCAATAGATTGACGTAATTTTTCTACAGCGTGTACATTCCCATAATGATGGTGTTTTTCCAAAATCAAACCTTGTTGTTCAGCATCTCGGACTAGCCATCCCTTAGAGGGTATTGTTAAAAGATCATCAATTCCTAATGAAATGGATGTAGCGGTGGCTTGTTGGAAACCCAGAGTCTTTACTTGATCCAGTATATGTGATGTATATGCCATTCCGAAGTGATCTATTAATCTGCTAATAAGCCGTTTCATGGCAGTTCCATCTATCGCTTTATTGTGAAAGACCAGATCTGCCCGTTGTTCCGCCATAAGTACCTCCGTAGTCCGCTTAGTAGGATTCAACAATGAGTTTTGAGCCAGTGGTTCGAAGACTTCCTTTCCTCGATCTTTATTCACATAGAAATTCGGGAATTGTTATAAGGTAAAGGTAACAGTTGAACCAGAGAGGCAAAAATAGCTACAGATAGTACATAATTACCTAGGTACCGCCGTATGAGTAGGCCCGACAAAATCCCTGTATGGCTTCTTCTATTTCTCGATAGAAAGAAATATGGCCAACAGTGGTTCGAATGTATATACAAAGGATTTCTTTTTTGACACTTTTTACTATTAGATAATGCCCATAAATTTCATGATAGGTACCCAAGGATTCATATTGAACTTCGATTGGAACTTCTCTTAAGGAAATGACACGTTGATCTAGTCGCCACCGGAGCCACAAGGGAGTATCTAAATGGATTCGTTTCTGCCGATAAGCGCCAAGTACATCATAGGAACTACAAAAATAGGGTTCTTTTTCTTTTGTATACCGATATTTAGTATGGTCAACTGTTTCATTTTGATAGTTCCTGCGATTCCATGGATTATACCTATTTGCACAAACACCTTGACGATTTCCCATCGTTAATACATAGAGTCCAATAAGTATATCTTGAGTTGGTACGGAAATAGGACTTCCTATAGCTGGAGACAGGAGATTCATATGAGAAAACATAAGTAAACGAGCCTCCGCTTGCGCTTCCAAAGATAAAGGTACATGAACAGCCATTTGATCCCCATCAAAGTCTGCATTGAATCCCTTACAAACTAATGGATGTAAACAAATAGCACGTCCCTCTACTAAAATGGGTTGGAACGCCTGTATACCTAATCTATGGAGGGTGGGTGCTCGATTTAGCAATACGGGATGACCCTGCATAACTTCTTGAAGTATTTCCCATACAATGGGCTCTTTTTCTCGAATTTTACTTTTCGCAATCCCTATGTTGGAAGCAACGCGCTGCCTTATTAGACCTCGAATTAAAAATGTCTGGAAAAGCTCTATTGCTATTTCTCGAGGCAATCCACATCGATGTAATGAAAGCGAGGGGCCCACGACAATGACGGAACGCCCCGAATAATCAACTCGCTTACCAAGCAGAGTCTCGCGAAATCTTCCTTCTTTCCCTTCAATTACATCTGAAAACGATTTGTAAACTTTATTATAACCATCCCTCATGGGTTGACCGCGAATACCATTATCAAGAAGTGTATCCACGGCTTCTTGCACCAACTTCTCTTGACACATTACTAATTCCCCTGGCGTGGATCTACTTGTTGTTAATAGATCAGTAAGGGTATTGTTCCGATAAATAACTCTTCGATAGAGTTCATTAATATCCGAACTCATTGGCTTACCCCCATCTATCTGAATGATTGGTCTCAACTCGGGAGGAAGAACTGGTAATAGGGACAAAACCATCCGTTCTGGTTCTACATTTGTTCGAATAAAATGTTTAGCTAATTCTATACGTCTAACCAAAAACTCCTTTCGTCTTCCTATTTTTCTATCTTCCCATTCATTGCCAGTGGACCCTTCTTCCCCTAATTCCCTCCATTCTACCAATGAACGATCAATGATAATTCACAAATCTATATGGACTAATTGTTCTCCGCTAAGAACGTCAAAATAAACTTCCCAATATTTTTTGGACTCTTCAGCCGTACGTGGGGATCTTTTCTACAGACAAATGATGAGACTACCTCCCACGGTTCTGATTTTAAATGATCTGTATTTCCTAAGTCACAGATTTAGGTTATGCTCCCAAACATTGAATGTATTTAATAACTACATCCAATATTCATATACACAAATTTGATTTCATGCTTTAAAATAGTGGGCATATTTAAAAACTAGAACCAATAGAATCAAATGATGTGCACCTAGTGGACATTTGTAGCATAAAACCTACTATATTGAACTACATCCTGCCCTCGAAAAAAAAACGTACCCACCCACCCATAGTGAAGGTTGGGGTGAAGAGGGAAGGACAGTGAAACTTACGACATCAGAATCAAAACAAAGTTAAGACATCAAACGGAGCTTTACCCAACCATATCTAGTCATGCATACTTCAACTACTGCGATTGCACTTTCTTGATAGGAAAAGGACTCAACAATCCCACCTTGAAGCAATAATCTAGACCAACAGCTGCAAAGAAAAATACCATAAGACTTTGAGACATATATAAAGCTCCCTTGGTAGCCGTCGACAAAAGCTCTCATTTTTCAACTCCAGTGGATACACCGCCACCATCTCAGCAAGCCCTGCATATATACGAGTGCAGACAAAATTCAACGAGCTAAACACAATAATTTATCAGATTCAATATACTTACACAAAAAAGTAAGGATCATGAGCAGGTACTATATCTTAATAATACCTTTAACGAAGCCAAAAGCGGCAGATGTTCCAGTTTTGAGCTGAACATTATCCAAATCTCTTCTTATCGCATACCGAAATGTCACACCAAACAAGGCACAAGAAATGAATATGGCAGCCGAGTGAAGTATTAGTTGTACTCCATCCGATGTCTCGGTGAAGGACAGAGGAAGGGAAGCAAGAGTGCCAACTGTGGCTGCTAGAATTGCTGCCTTCACGGATTCAAACCTCTCTAGATCCTTGTCAATCACCTCTCCTTCACCAATGTTTCCCAATGCCTCTTCAAACTTGGATTGACCGATGTTAGCCGAGAGAGAGTTCTCGGCTTCTTCAACCTTGACTCTTGCTGCTGACAGTTCCTTTTCACATTCTGCTATCTTGGAGAGAGAAATTTTGTGGGACATGAGAAAATAGCCCAGCTATTTCAAATTTAATAACAAACTCTGAGACAGATAAATTGAACCATCCTTCAATGTGAGTTTCCATATTAATCTACATTGAACATTTGTGATTTCATCAAACAGACCAGGTACAAAAAGAAATTAAACATTGACGAACATTGGATTTGAAGCTGATGAGAATTAGCGTTAGCTATAACTTAATAGCTCAACATGTTATACTTTCAGTGAAATACAAAAGACATACGACATACACTAATTTTTAATATTTGAAGCTCATGAAAATGAAGTAGAAACAGACCTCGGCTTCTTGGCTCGCAAGCTTCTGAACATACTCTCGCATGACCTTGGCCTCCTCCTCCAGCTTCCCGATCTGTAAGAGCTCCTTCCTCGCAATTTCCACTCTTTGGGCTGCTTCCTCCAATCCATCAAACAGACCCCGGTTCTCTTCCCGGCTCAGCAGCTCTCCAACCCGCTCCTCAACCAGCTCGGCAACAAAGTCCTTCGTCTTGGCGGTACTGCTTGCCTTCTCTTCCAAGCTACACTTCACCACGCCCAGCAAATTAGAGGAGACTGGGGAGCATCTACCAGGCAGTGTGGCTATCTTAGAAGGGGGAGTTGAGGGCCAGGGTTGGGAACGGGCACGGCTGGCTAGCGCAACCACCGCCAGGAGGGCTCCGGAAGAGGGGAGGAGGGATGTGGGAGACATGGCCTTAAGAACTGAGATTGGGGAACGGGAATCGACTTCCTAATATTGGGTGGAAGTGGAAGCGGAAGCGGCTACTTTCGCAAATTGCTGTCGTCTCCCTCGGGCCCACGACGGTGGGGCCCGCATTTTTTTCATTGAAAGCGGACCCGCATCTCGTCGATAGAGGCCATTCGATACGGGCAAGAAAACAGTTTTACTAGCGTAATTGCTTGGGCTGAGTTAACTACCAGATGCTTCAATTATTTTTGAATAAATTAAATACATAAGAAAATAATTTAATTAGAAGGACATGACTTAATGTCCATTTTTAATAGTCTTTTTTTCACATTAATATTTTTTTTGAAAAATAAATTAATGTTTTTCCTAAATATATTTCTTATCACTGAATCAGATACAAGTAGTGTACTAAAGAAAGATATATTACTTTATCATCTCAAATATAACTAAAAGTCAGTGAAGGTATAATGAAATATTTCTACTTTGTGAATTTCACTTGTTGGAGGAGAAATATCATCTTCTTAATGTCCTCATGTTTAAAATAGCACACGTAGTATGAATCACGTCTTTTAGTAGATAAATATTTACTTAGAATATAACTCATATATATAGTGCATGTCTTTTATCAATATTATATAGACTTAAGTCCAATTGTCACTTAGAATATTAACTTGACATATTAACCCAACGACAACTTATATAATTGAATGAGTCTCATATCTAGTTTGATGGATATATAATTGTGGGATTCGTTATTCTCGGAAATAGTATCATCTTGATCATCATCAAGGCAATATACGAGACATGAAGCACTGAATCTTCATCTCTCAATACTACTTAAGCACTAGAGTCAAATAGCCAATGAGAAAGTCATTTATCTCATTGGACACTATTCATTGTGATAGTATAATTTAAGAACAAATAATGTAGTAAAATAAAATTTTCATAAATAAGAAAAGATAAAATTACGTTAAAATATCTCTTAAAACACATATAAAATACACACTATGAAAATTACATCATCCAAATATGGGACAGATTCACATCTCCGGGGTGTATTAAGTAGATTAGCAACTACCAATTGTGTAGAAATTTATCTTAGACTTGCTTCAATTTCATGGATAATGTCTCACTCTATGTTGCATTTTGTTGGCGTATTTTTTTGGTGGAGACACCCATAAGGGTGAACCCACTAAATAAATAAAGAGGTTAACTTTAACTTAGTCTGAAGTTAATCAAATATTATATCTTAATATTTCTCCTATTAGTTAGTCTTAAATGATGATGGAAAAACTTATAAATATTACATCTTCTCCCCAACCTCAAGAAGATGAAGAATAAATAAAGTGTTTCCATAGAGAGGGATGATAGGTCGTAAAAATCAGACTTTTGCTTAATGATTAAGTCATGACTTGTGAGCGTGGTAACTCTTATCCATCGATCTATTCAGCTACAAGAAACATTTTTATCTTATTTATATTTTATCATATATTTAATTTCTACACATTTGACAGCAATGTGTTCAGTTTTACTGTGATATTTGGTGCCTGTTGTACTAACAAGTGCAGCCTAATTGTCGAAAAATATAGTTGCTGGTGGCAAAAGAACGGTGACTACTCCCAAATATTGCAAAAATCTCCTCAACTAAACACCTTCCTATACTACACTAATAGATATTACAAATTCTGCATCCATATTAAATAATGCAACACATGTTTTCTTCTTGCTGGCCTATGAGATAACTCCTCCATTTAGGAATAAGATGCATCAAGAAGTGGATTTGCATCGTTTTAGATCTCCAACCCAATTAGCATTTGCGTAGCCAACTAGTTGTACATCATGTCCTCTATAAGTGAGAGAATGATGTATAGTCCCTTAAGGTAATGAAGAATCCTTTTTACAACTTTTTAATGAGCTAGGCTTGTATTTGATCGATATCTAATAAATAGTTCAAATCAAATGCTATATAAGAGTGTGAAAATCATGATATACGTCAAACTGCCAATAAAACTTGAATATAGGATATTTGACATTTTCTGTTTTTCTTCTTGAGCCAACGGGCACAATTTATGATTTTCACTTTTTGCTATTGGACTATCTATAGTGTTGTCTGTTTGCATGTTGAACGGTTCTCACATCTAATTGATATAAGACTTTTAGAAAAGAGAAAACATTAAGGGAAAATTTTGCTTCACACATATCCATCATTTCAAAATTGGAAGACAACCATTTTTTAATAGAAATGACATACTCTTTGTCATTCTTAATTAGCAAAATATCATCTACATAAAGAGTTAGAATTACAAAAAAGCATTAAAATGTTTGACATAAATGCAATGATCCTTTTCTATCATTGTGAAGCCATATGAAATGATGACATTGTAACATCTTAAATTCCACTACCTATATGACTATTTAGACCATAAATAGAATGTTGTAATTTGCATACTTTAGTCTCTTAGCTTTCAACAACAAATCATGTTGGTTGTATAAAAATTTCCTTATCCAATTCACCATTTAGAAGAACAGTTTTAACAACCATTTGGTATAATTCTATTTCCAAATGTGTTACAATTACTAAGAGTAGACAAATCGAAGTGAACCGAATAGCAAGAGAAAAAGTCTCTTTGTAGTTGATTTCTTCTCGCTAGTTATAGCCCTTAGCTACCAAGCATATTTTATACTTTTCAATTGTGTCATTGACTATTTATTTTGATTTTTAAAATCTAATTATTGCCAATTGCTTTACAACCTTCTAGAAGATCAACTAAAGTCCAAATTGTATTGATCCTCATTCACTTACTTTCTTCCTCCATTTCCATTTCCAACAATTTACTAGCAGCAGACTTGAGAGCCCTTGTTGGGCTGCTTTTGGTTCTTCATCATCAATTGATGAAACCAAATTTGTTCCCCCTTGAAGCATAAGAGCTTCTTTCTCAATGTCAAATCACCGTATGGGAATAGGAATATGTTTACTTTGTCATATTTGTCCAACTTCAGGAATTTGAATATTCCTCACACTCTTACTCGTATGTAATTCCTATTCAACCAGTTTAATTGGTAGATTTTCATTGGTGCTAGTGTTAGCATCATCCACTTCAAATAGATGAAGATCTAAATTGGTTTCACCTATGTATGGAAAATCTTTCTCCAACAGTATTGCATCCTTTGATTCAAGTTCAATTATACTTCTATTTGCTTGTTCACCGATGAACATATACCCTTTAAAGTGTTTTGGGTATCTTATAAAGATACATTTTTTACCTTGTGGATCCAACATGCTAAATTTGCTTGATGAATCGCAACATAAGCAACCAACCCCTAAGGTCTTAAATGCCTTAGATCAAGTTTGTGATCAGTCAATAATTCATACGGTGTATAAGAAACTTACTTTATTAGTACTTATTAAAGTGCATAGGCAGTTGTTAAAAAGGCATCACCCCAGAATGAAATCGGAAGGTTAGCATGTGTCATCATTGACCTAGACATAACCATGTCTACAAGGGTCCTATTCTTATGTTTAGTAATACCATTTTGCCTAGGTGTGTTTGAAGTAGGTAATTGACAAACAATTAATTCACTTTTCTTTACACCACTCTCTAAACTAATCAAAGAGACATTGGCGGCCAGAATATGTTTTTAAAGCCTTAATTTTGGTATTAACTTGGTTTTCTATCATGTGCTAAAAATATTTAGAGCAATCTAATACTTGATAACTATGTGAAAGTAAGTATACAACACCAAAATAAGTGGAATCATTAATGAATGTCATGGAATAATGAGCACCATGTCTTACCCTTCACTTAATGGGCCACGAATATTAGAATGTATCAATATAGGGTTCCATCTTGGGTATTGATTAATAAGTGCGATATTCAATCAAACATATACAGTGCCAATACAAACAATGGTGATTTCAATTAAAAAACATTCATAGGTGTTGGCAAACAAGATCAAATCATACATGTAATGCCCACAATTTTGTGAGGGAATGCTAAGGCTGACATGAACAACTCTGAACTTGCCACGTGGCACAATCTAGACGTTCGACAACTTATGGGCCTAGTGGGTCCACCTAGGGTACATACAATATATATATATATATATATATATATATATATATATATACACACACACAGATGGAAAGTTTAGATTGATGCTGTCAAAAATTAAAACTGACTCAAAGCCTAACTGAGACTCTAAGGGCAGAAATTGAGGTAAAAGCTAAATGGGCCTCAAAACGCTATACCCAACTGGTGAAGATCTGAGATTCAAATCAAATTGAGTCCACATGGGCAATCTAGTAGTCTTAAATTCCTATAATGAATGCAAAAGAGATACCTTGAAAAAGCCAACTAAAAACTAAATACTACAACAACCTAGATCTAGCTTTAAAACCTTGAGCTAACACAAGCAAGATCTTGTATACCTCGAGTATACGCTGATAACTCATGCTATATTGTAGCATAACTGGAGTTATCATCTGCATATCAGGCTTACCTAGCTTCCATTACATTCTTATATGGCCATCTAGGCCCCATGCTCATGATTTGAAAGCCAAACTGACTTGAACCGACATAAGACTTGCTTGAACTAGGCAGGCAATAAGCAGGTAAAACCCTAACCTGAAGCAAAGCTTATAGATTCCCTGGCACTCGATGATGCCTGGTGTATTAAATTTATGTTTGCAGGGTATGTGGGAAAGGTAACCATGACCTAGTGTTTAATTTATCGCAAGAATTGGGTCAGTTAAAAATTCGGGTTAGGCATCCACATGTTTAAGAATTCAACCTCTTAGCTAAATTTGGGGTATTGCTTTCATGTAGCTTGGAGTGATTATTGCATCTGTAAATTCACCCTCTTAGTTGCCAAGGAGGTTCTACCTCTCCCGTGACTCAGAGTGCTTATATTAGTAACCTTAAGTAGAAGAAAGAGCCTTCCTATAGTAGTATGATTAGCATGCATTGTAAGAAAATCCTGTAAGGTGTCTATCTTAAGACTCTTTGAGTGGGATCTACTTCTATAAAGTTTGTATGTTGATAGTCCAATGAATAGCTTTTTGATTTATAACATTAAGATTTGGTTTGTTTGTCGGGCTAAATTGAGGTGTTATAGTATATGAGTTGTTGAGGAGTGAGGAGTGTGTGTGAGCATTTTGCCGGTATGAGAGAGACTCCCTTGACTCAAAGTGTGAGTTTACGAAGGGAGGTGTGGCTTCAAAGTGGTTACTTTAGAGGCTTTAGAGCTGGTTGCAAGACTCCTTGGAACTTGAGAGGTTCTTGAGAAGGAAGGCTTGTAGCTTGCAAAATTCTTTCAAATTCAGCATTGGAGAAGGAAGGCTTGTCAAAGGCTCCTAAGGGGTTAGCGGTGCAAGGTGATGTTGAAGGCTTGTTTGTGAGTGTAAGGTTCCTTGGCTCTTGGTTCTTGTCATGGAGGTCATGTTGTAAGTTGTAAGTTGTACAAGTTTCGTTGTTATATTGAAGTGACGAAGACCAACCCAACCAAAGTGCTTAGTGTACTAGAAGAGATGAGTACTAGTTGGGAACCTTTTTAAAAATTGTTTGTTTCATCTATCTTTTTTCTCTCTTTGTGCTCTTATTTTTAATTCGACTCACTTGTTTTAGCAAACCTTGTTCTTGACTTGCTCGCTTTAGAGTGCTAAGTGAATGAATCTCAAGGCCACCTTGCTACTTGTATTGTTGACAACTTCACCAACACAAGTAGCTTAGAAAAATTGATATTGTGCTGCCTCACACAAAACACTATTTGGGTTCATTGTATTGCCTTGTTAATCATTCACTTGTGCTTATCTTAATTATTTATTTATATTTATCCTTTCAATGCTCTTAATCATTTTTGCTATTCATTATCCACTTGCAATCTTTATAAGGCCCTAAGTATTGTAGGGATTGAACGATTTGTGATAGATCTTTGTAGTTAGCTCTCTCCCACTTTAGGTGCACCTTCAGTTGGTATCAGCGCCTAAGTTAGAACAAGATGAACAACTCATCTTCAAGCTTAACAAGAGAAGAACTCCAAGTGACCTTTGATGCTTTATATGAGGAATCAATCAAAATGACCAAGAGGAACATGGAGCTCAAGAATTCAATCAAGAAGGTGACTTTGGAGAAGGGGGCCCAAGAGCAAAGAGTGACATCTATGAAAAATGAAGTGGCCTCACTCCAAGAGGAAAGAAGAATCAACATAAGCTTGGAGGAACTAGCAAGGGAAAAGGATGAACACACAAAGCTTGTCAGAGAAAATGAGGGCTTGGCCTTGAGTGTTGGTAAATCTCTCAAAGCTCCTCAATTGGCAAGATCAAAAGGAAGGAAGTCTTCACTCAAGAAGAGGTTTTTCCTGCAACCATCTACCTATAGATCTCTATCTTGTCATGCTTGTGGAAAAGTAGGACATATCTCTATCATGTGCAAGATAAAAGAATCAAATGTAAATGGAGTATGTAGATGGGTGCCTAAGGAGAAGAAGGATGATGCTACAATGGATATGTACAAGGATTAGTGTGTTCAATGTGTTAAGGGGAAAAGTGTACAATAAGTGTAAAACTCGTAACTCGAGTCATAGTTTTATATTAGCGAACCAGTCGGTTAAATGATCTATTTGAATCGAGTCAGTTTCATAAATCAAGTGCTCAATTGTGGCCCACCGTGAGTTATGAACGATGAGGGTCAAGTGTACCTGAGCATATGATGATAACGTCAGAAAGATGGTGAGAAATGAGTTATCAGAATATATAAAAGTATGCAGAATATTTTTTTTATTTATTTGATCGTAGAATTATTTTTAGGCCTGATAATGTATTAGGACATGTTATAGGGCAGTTTGGGTGGGCTATTAGTTTTAGAACATGTCATTGTGATGCTATGGTATGTAATATATTTTATGGGATTTTTCCATATTTTATGGACTTTTTTTAAGGATTTATTACGAGTTAGTTATTATTTTTTATCCGAGTCGGAGTCGAGTCAAGTTTTATTTATGATATCGCCACCAAACCACTTCTTTCCCACCTCCACACCCCCCCTGACACTTATTTTCTTCCCCAAACCTCAAAGCCGGGGCCTGTGGTCGTCGACGCTGCCAAGCCCCATTGTGTCATTGTCGTGCCGCCCCAGGAGCCACCCAACCTCCACGAAGCAAGGGAGTCGTGCCCCAGCGCAGCTCTCCCATTGCTGATCCCAACACCAGTGACCGTCGCCGCCGCCACCACCATCCAGTTGCCACCTCAATGTCGCCAACCCTCCCACATCCTTCCCTGAACGGAGCGGAGCCCAGCACTGCCAAACCCGATCAGATCTCATCACCCTACCACCGACCGCCCCTATTTTTCCTTTTTTCGGCGAGCCACCGACTCTGCTGACCACATCGACGTAGTAGACATATCAAACTCGCCAAGCTGGTGCCAACAGTACCCCACACCACTACCATCCAGCCAGTAGTCGCCAGAAAACCATCGAAAATCACCAGAAAATTGGATTAACTAGATTTTGCTGGATCTTCCACCGAGCTCATCCAGTTGAACCTGATCGAATTTCGAAAGCCGTCGAGCGCCGAATTCAAGCTTCAAGACACGCAATAAAACCCTAGCCATCGCCAATTACCGATGTTTTGAGGTATAATTCCCTTCAATTTAATTATTTAAAATTGATAATTGTTAGCGCAACATACTAGGATTGATGAGTTGACATGCTAGATATTTTTATTGTAAATAAAAAAATAAAATATTAATTGCCTGATTGAAGTGTATTAAAATGGATGCTAAGGAACTAATTAGGTAAACTAAGTAATTATTGTAATATAATGCAACATAGCGTAGGAAAACTTATATGTGATTGATGTATGATGTGGTGTGTGTATGCTATAGGATGTTTGATGCATCATTCAGTTAGTGGGCATTAGATTTTAGTTTGATGTGTAAGTACCGAGTAGGAGCTCACCGACTAGGCACGAGGACACGCTTGGAGCTTCTGCCAGGTCTGTTTAGGACTTGCTCTCGATTTATTGTCTCATTCTATCGTGTTTTATTTTTAACAGGAAATAGGACATGTCGAGTGGTGGATTTATCCTATTGCACTCCAAACGGGTCATTTAGCCAATCATGTTTCTAGATTAATAACCCTCGAGGATGAGATCACTCAAGTTTGTTTTCAAAACTCAGATCCAGCTCAAGATGCCTTTAGACCTATTATATTGAATTCCCCACCCAAGCCTACGTATATGTAGTTTTCGCATTTTCAGTGAGATGTGTGACAAGGGAAAATGACGGCCACGTCTTGAGATGGGGTAAGTGTTTGTCAAAGTGGGCTCTGAAACTGGTGAGCATCCACTCCATTCCAGAGGGATCCTGATAACTCCACCTTTGAGTTCCTCAAACCCAGAGAAATGTGGAAGTTTACGGGTATTGTTATGTAGCGCATGTCTAGACTTGTGGCATAAAAGGGTATTGAAGGCGTATCCCTGAGAGTACTCAACCTCTATATTCAAGGACAGGAGTAATACGGAGGATGTAGAGGGCTGAGAGGAAAGAGAATGATTTTCCCATATAAAGAGATAGTTTAAATGGCCAAGGAAAGAGAATGATATGGAAAGGGGACGTTGTCGCCCGAGGTCGACAACTCCCATTATTGCCCTTATGATAGTTCTTGAGGAAGTGTGTGAGGTTTTTATTCAAAAGAGTGTTAGTTTGTTATTAGTTATTTCTGGACCGGTAACACTCGTTACTGATGTCTTTTTATTATATATGTAAGTGAAAATTTCGAGGAATGAGCACCGTTGGGATTGAGAAGGAGAAGCAATGAAATCGTGCACACATGTACCTGCTGATTATAATTGGTGATGTATTGAACTGTGTGGATAATGAATTTGAATGATATTATGTAAACAGCTAAAGATATTTTGGATGTGAATGCAAATGGAAAGTGGAAAACAAATAGGGTAAGCTACGAAGCAAAAATAACTAGAATGTGAAAATCATGTTGTGTTTAAACGGTGTTTTCAATTTTTATTGCTATAAATATATACCGTTTATTGTTGACTGGATGGCTTCTATTGCACTTTTAGGGGAGATTGTCTGTTTCATTTTCAAAATAGATATTGAACTTTTCGTTTGTTTGGTTTTTTGTTTACTGGTTTGCATATCATGGCATGCATGTAAGACAACGTTAGAACCCAAATATCTCATATATGTTTTGCATGTTGCATCCCCATCTTGAGACACCGAGGATAGATTTGGGTCGGCTTATTCGAATCCAGTAGATTAGCAAACGGTTTGGTCGTGGTAACATTTCTAGGTTGGTTCACGGGTGATCCGAAACGTGGTGTTATAACAAGGATCAAATAAGGGCTTGTAGATCTCACTTACTATAAGGATGAAGAAGAGAGGAAGAAAAGAATGTTTACATATAAAGGAATGGCCCAAACAAGATTAACCATCATCCTCCAACTTACAAGAGCTGCTCAAGAAAGTGCCAACATAAGGGAAAGAATCTTATGGTGAAGTGGTCCAAGGTTCAAAATAAAATCAAAATCAAGGATGCAATAAAAGGAGAAATACCAAAGGCCTTATGCTTCTTATCAATTGGAAAAACTATTCAAAAGTCCTTTGGTAATTATAAATTAAAATGTGAGTTTGATCCCCTTATCCCTTAGTGTTTAAGATCAGTTTTCAAATAATTTCCAAAATTGTTTTAAATGGGAAATTGGGTTTGAAATCAAAATGACTTTCAAACAAAATGTATTTTAAGAATATTAGATGACAAAGGGGGATAATATTAATTGGTTTGCTTGTAATGGCTTAGAGCATCTATGAAGGGGGAGTGCATATTTGTAACTATGCATATACACAGGGGATAGCATGAGAGCTTTCATCATCTCACTTTTGTATTTTGTAAAATACTCAAATATAGTGGATAAACTATCTCTCTTAACCTAGGATTTCTAGGAGCTTGGTGCTTATGAAGGATGTCTTCTTGTAACTTGTAAGTTATACAAGTTTGGTTGTCATAATTAAAGTACGAAAGACCTCCCCAACAAAATGATTTGGTAGGCTAGAAAAGAGGAGTACTATATGGAAACTTATTTAAAACTTGTTTGTGGCTTCCCTCCTCTTTTCTCTTTGTGTGTTTATTTTATATTTAACTTACTTGTTTATCGCATTTCACTTACGTATGATTGACTTGCTCGCTTTACGGTGTTAACTTAATCAAGCTCAAGGCCACCTTATAATTTGTATGGTTTGACAAATTCACCAACACATGTAAGTTAGTAGAATTGATTTTGTGTTGTCGCACACACTACAGTATTATTATTTATTACATTAACTTGTTAAACATGCATTTGTGTTAATATTAATTATTTATTTGTGATTATCTTCTTAATATGCTTAAAATATTTTCACTATTTATTATTCACTTGCGATCTTTATAAAGGCCTAAACATTGTAAGGATCTAATTATTTGAAATAGGTGTTTGTAGTTACCTCTCTCCCACTTTAAGTGCACCTTAACGTGCGGTGAACATTAACTCGTGGTTGAAAAATAATATTTATAAATTTAAATATTCAATTAGCATTTATATTTAAAGTTAATTAAAGTCGATATCTAAGATATTAAATTATTATAAATAGTTTCGTTATTGAATGAGAGTTTATCTATAAAATTAAAATTTAACAAGAGTATAACTCGAGCATGACACGACATCTTACCCGGTAATTAATATAGTTTAAAAATCCAAAAACTCGGCCTCGACTCAACATATTATTTATAATAAATTTTCTATTATGTAAAAAAGAAGTCATATAAAATTAGTATACAATGCTTTTTTGATACTTGAAATTGATAACTTTTATTACATGACCCATATAAATTTATTAAAAACAAACTAAAATTTTCACCATTTTAAAAATTCTTAATTTTAGTAGAAATATATTCTAACATTTTCCTAATCATAAATAATGGTAATAATAAGAAAAAATT
>JAURVB010008016.1:0-20494 GCA_033002965.1 Piper betle | reverse complement strand
TCAAACATAAGAGTAAGGGTTTGGGGTGATCCAACCTGTATATGATCCAAATGGCAAGAATGATATTTTATAAAAATCAGGAAAGATGTACCATATGTTGCCTTTATTAGAAAATCAACTCTAGTTTCATAAACAAAACCCTTGTTAAATAATGAAAAAGAATGTAATGATATGATACATTAGATATAGACTCTGACATTAAAGATAGACTCTAATTAAATAAGAAGATAGAATATAATGATTTAATTTTTTTAAATTTTGATTGGCTAATTATTATGGTTTTTATTGGTTAAATCTCTTACTTTTATCAAAGCATGATGTTTGATTATCTTTTTATTAAAAAGAGTTGATATATTTTTAAATATTAAAAATAATATATCTTTATTCTCATAATTTTATATGAATTTTCTTTTTTAATTTTTACTGTTAAAAAGATGTATCATTTTTTTATCAGATCAAATCCATGTTTGCCATTAAAAGTCAATAGTGGCTTCTCATTTAAAGTAAGAGATATTAACTAATTAAAATGTAATAAAAATAAAACAATAAAAAGTTAAATTATAACAATTTATCTTCTCATTGAATTACAATTTATCTCTAAAGTCAATTAGAATCTATATACAAAATACTAGATTATTATAGTTATCATATTATTCAATAAAAACTTATCTATAAAATTAAAAATTATATGTAGTATTAATGGCATATGGTGCAATATCTTGCCTAGTAATGATTAATATTCGATACGAACTCATCCCTAAACTATGTGGATCAAATGGGTAATGGACTTTACTTTCAATTCTGATGAGATCCAATTGATGCATTTGTAAGATTGTTCATCGGGCAAGTCAAACCGAATTTTGACGGGCTTGATTTTAGATGAACCGGTCAACTGTCAATGCCCTATGAGCATATGTAAACATACATTATATTTCTCATCTTTTCTCGGTCTTCTTTAGGCATCTAGAATTAGTTAGCTGGCTTATTTCAATATAACAAGGCACCAATTAAATAAGTCAAAAATAAGTCACAATTAAGCAAAAAATGTCAGGTATAGAGCATAAAAGGCAGACATTTCTAATTTAGATTTCCAAGCTAGCCAAATTATCTAATAATGATGACTAAATAATAAGTCTCTTTTACAAGATCTTTCTTCCGGTAAAACGACTTTGCCCTTTTGTGTTTACGGACCTTTCGATGAAGCCACCATTATCTGATCTTGTTCGAATTGGATAGAACAGATCTCCTTTGAGCCTAGATCGATCGCAAGAGAATGATCGATCAAAACAATTCGAATCAAAAACACTAACTTCGTCACCACAATTTGCAGTGTACAAATAACAAGGGAGAAACTGAGAACAAATCCCACAATTATATTCAGAATATGCAAAAATTATTTTTTATAAAGTTTTCCTCAACTATTTATAAAAACTATATGAATTACCAAAAATGCCCTCAAGTATTAACAATACTACTAATTACCATAACATGGCTCCCTCCCCTCGCAAAAAAAATCGTTGTCTTCAAGGATGGAATGTTGGGTACTTCTCGAGAATTTCACTCGCCTCCCAGGTTGCTTCAGATTATGGAGTGCCTTTCCATTGAATAAGAAGCTGTTTTCTATTGTCCACATACCTGGTATCTACAACTATTTTGGGAATCATCACATAAGTGCCTTCAACTGTCACTTGTTGCAAAAGATCAACATGTTTTGTATCATGGATTCCCAAAGATGGTTTTAACATTGATGCATGAAATGTATTATGAACTTTGGCTTGCGGAGGTAAAAGCAACTTGTACGCCACTGAACTTATTTTTTTGATCACTTGAAATGGACAAGCAAAACGTGGTGACAATTTGTGATTGGTCTTGGACATTACCGAATGTTGTCTATAAGAAAGGAGTCTAACATATACCCAATCACCCACATCAAACTCCAATTCTGTTCTCTTTTTGTCATGATTGATCTTCATCCTGTCCTGCGCTCTTTGAATGTGAAAACAAATTTCCTGCAACAGCTGATCTCTCCTCAGCAATTGTTATTCCACTTCATGTACTTTTGCAGTTCTCGGAATATAGGCCATCAAAGTAGGTGGTGATCTTCCATACAAAACTTCATATGTTTTAGTGGAGGTATGGTTGCTAGTGTTATATACATACTCCACCCATGGCAACCACTCAAGCCAATGACTTCGATTATCAGAACACAAACATCTCAAATACACCTCCAATGATTCATTCACAGCTTCAGATTGACCATCCGTTTGTAGATGATAATAAGAGCTTAGGTTGAATGTCGCACCCTTTAGTCTAAATAATTATAACCAGAATTTACTTGTGAAGATGAGAAGAGGGGATCCCTGTCACTAACTATTGTAGCTGGGTAGACCATGAAGTTTAAAGTTCTCAAAAAAATTTTTTGCCACTTGTAGAGCTGAGTAGGGATGTTGTAAAGCCATAACATGTGCATACTTGCTGAGTCTATCCACTACTACATGGATCACTGACTTGCCCTTTGATTTCGGCAATTCCTCTATGAAATCCATTACAATATCAGTTCAGACCATGGTTGGAATTGACAATGGGAAAAGAAGGCCTGTTGGGGCTACTTGAGAAGTTTTGTTAGCTTGGCAAACCTCACGTTTGATGAAATCTCTCACGCTATGATCCATAAAACACTTGTTTGACCCTTTGCATAGTTTTGAGAAAACCTTCATGGGCTGCAGTGTGCATCTCCCTCAATATGGTGACAATTAGACATAAATTGGATGTTAAATAAATTTGATCTTTGACATACAAAATCTCATCTACAAGCTTCCACTTAACAGATAATTCTCTTTTTGTAGCATCTGTAACTTTTCCTGTAAATCTGGATGATTTTGGACTTCATCTCTTATTGTATCCAGCCATTCGGGTATCACCACCGAGAGTGGCAAGAGTTGTGCTTTTGAACCAGAGGAAAATTGTGACTGCAGCTTTTCATCTCCATGACGACAAGACAGGGCATCGACAATTACATTGTCTCTGCCCTTTTTGTAATGAATTGAGAAATCAAATGACATTAACTTCAGTAGTCATTCTTGTTGTTGTGGTGTATGAATAGTTTGCTCTCACAAGTAACGCAAACTTGAATGATCAATATGGACTTTGAACTATCTGCCCAAGAGATAATTTTTCCCTTCTGGACTACAAGGACCAAGGCTTTGTCATAAACTGATAAAACACAATTTCTACCATGTAGAGCCTTACTAAAGAAGGCAATCGGTTTTCCATCCTATTGCAATACAACACCCACACCTGAATTTGAAGCGTCACACTCAATGATGAATTGCTTTGAAAAGTCGGGTAATGACAATATTGGAGCTGACACCACTACTGACTTCAGATTGTGAAACGCTTTGAGAGCTTCCTCAGACCACACACAAGCTCCTTTCTTGAGCATTTGAATTAAATGCTCAACTATTCGAAATAACGAAAACAAAATGCAATCTTTATTTCACAACTAATCGATGCTTCACAACAAGTCCATCTGTTTTATATCCCCCCTTCACAACAAGTCCATACTCTGTTTTATCCCGCCAGCCTCTCCACTCAAACACGCTTCTCTTCTAACTATATTCATACCATGCTCTGACGCTTGCGGATGCTTGCCTGTTCACTACTTTGATCCGGTGTACCATGGTTTGTTCAAATGCTCTAAGAAGAAGCTGATTGAGTATCCCAATCTTCATGCCTACACTCGTGATATATATTAGGTATAGCCTCAATTCTTCAATCTTGTAACGGGAGAAAGATGTTGCAGACTCACTTTCTTTTAGCAGCTAACCTTGCACTCACGATGCTTTCAACAAGCTAGATATCTGATTATAACTATTATCTTTTCAGTGGTTGTGATAGGATATCTGCATATTTCATACTTGCATCAATTATCTCAATGGTTTAGCAGATTCAGTTTCGTTTAACAGCTTACCATGCATTCTTGACATGATGCTTCCAACAAGCTAGATGGACTGCTCTCTTTTCAATAGTTGTGATAGGACATCTGCATATTTCATACTTGCATCAGTTATCTCAATGGTTTTGGCAGATTCATTTTCGCTGGAACCTTGTCTGGTACTCATGACATGATGCTTCCAACAATTGCTACCTTTTCAGTAGTTGTGATAGGATATCTGAATCAATTATGTCAATGGTATAGATAGGATTCTTCTAGTGGCATACTGAACTGGGAAGCTTTTGTTTGCAAACAGATCCCAAATGTAGCTGAAACGTGCGATTTTGAAGCTATAATAATGGGTATTATATGATACTTTTCTCACTGAATCCTGGTAGTATCAGACCTGTTATGCCTTCTGGATGCGAGCATGAAGCCTTATCGAAAGCACACAATTGGGAATTGTTGACACTTCCCTCAAATTCTTTGGTGTTTACTTAATTGCTAAATGCTTAAAGCCGACTATGCGTTGTGGACCAATGGGCAGACTCAATCAAGCTTCACGTGCTCTGGTCAAGATTTTGGGTAAACAAGGTCGAAATAACATGAGCTTCCAGGTACAGTGTATAGTCTGCAATGTCTTTAAGAGGCTTATTAAGAAGAAAGTATCACTGAGATGGGGATTGGGCATAGGACTAGATTTTGTATATTTTGTAAAGCTTTGTGTATAGTTATGGGAAAATTGTTGTAAATATAATAGCACTTCCTAACCATGCTTAAATCTGTGTACTCAGAGAAAGCTAAGATTGAGTGGTAGTAGTACTGAAGTTCCTAAATTTTGCAGTTCTCGACATGGTCACTTACGGCGTGTTCATTGATAGCAGAATACAATTGTTGAAAAACCAAATATTGGTTCAAAGAAAATTGTATCACTAACCTATTGCAAAATTGTACTTTTTGTTTTAATTGTTTTTATCAGCTTCTTCTTGTATAAACTGAACATTTTTTCCCACTTTGCTGGTCAACTACATATCCCAGAACCTGATCACCTATATTTCTACTAGCGGACATCTTGTGCTACGGATACTAAATGCATCTCAAATGAGGAAATCGATTTGATCTACTTTGTTTTTCGATGAGAAAACTAGCATAGTAGCATTACAAGTAAGAACAGTGATTATATTGTGATAACGTTGGATATCCAATGACAATATCATGCAATACCACAGTCTATCCATTTTATGGTAGTCTTATGTACGATGGCACAACGAGGTGTTTAATATGTTTTACACATGATTGACATTATATGGAAGCCGACATAAGCTATTTAAGGTTGTTAAATTATAAAGATTTTTGGGGAGAGGCTAAGTAATGCCTTTCCAAATAGAAAAATAGAGGGGTTAAGGTTAGAAAGATTTTTAGCTACATTCGTATTTTTTTGCACTCAAAGTGCGCCTCATTTTGATTAGCCCATGTGGAGTCTACTTAAATTCTACTAACCATATTTTTCGTATTTTGTTAACATGAGTATATAATCGACCCCATGCCGTGAAACCCAATTGGAAAAATACGAAAAACACATTTACAGTTGATTACTTTATTAATCTAAGAACTCGATTGACCTCATGTTGTAAAAACCTTTAGGCGTATTGCAAAAAACTCACTCATAGTAAAGTATTTTGTTAACTCAAATATAAAAAACTCACTCACATTCCATTAGTTAGTTAACTCAAGTATCAAGTTGACCTCATGTTGCTGGTAGAATACAAAAAACACACTTCCAGTCAAGTCGAATACTTTGTTAACCCAAATATAAATAACACACTTCTGATTGACCTCACACTGTGAAATTGGGTTGGTAAAATACAAAAGAATATACTTACGGTTTAGTGCTTCGTTAATCCAAGTGGTGGACTGTAAATATGATTTTAGGGAAAGTGCTTCTTTAATCCATTTGGTTGCAATAGATAACTTTATATCAAATTTTTAAAAAATATCTTTAATCTTTTTGATTTTTTATACTTAGCGAAAGTGAAAAGTAATAGAGGTGATAAAATTATATTTAGTAGAGGAGAAAAGGGACCGTCATTAAAAAAAATAAATAATGCTCAATTATTTTTTTCTTGAACCGTACTTTTTTAACATTTGTTACGTGAAACATTTTAGAAGCAACTTTTACTATTATTTACTTTATTAATATTTTGTCAAATAACTTTTTTGTTGGCTATTATTATTATTTTATATATTTTATAATAAATAGACTCGAAAAGCAAGACGACCTTATATTAAGTAGAAGAAGGATAATACCAACGTGGTAGGGTTTGAGGCACCCATAACTGGGCTGGAAATATTAAATGCTTTCAGATATGTCTTATATTAATATCTGGGCTGGAAGTACCTCCTGATAGTGATTGCTTATTTTTTGAGCCTGATAAAATCTAGATTTTGTTAACCTACTTTTTAGTGTTTTCGACTCTTTTCTGGTGCGTTTTGTTTTGTTCAGTTTTTCCTGTAAACAGTTTTTTTGGCATTGATTATTGCATCTAAAGTTTGCTTTAATGACGTTTTTAGCCTCTTCAACAACTACTTAAAAGCAAGTATTTCATTGCTTAAAATTTATCAATGATATAGTCAAAAGAAAAGCTAATAATTCTCAAGGGGAGTTGAGTTTTGTGATGCATGCACATTTCGTGGAAAGATAATGTCATTTGTTTTGTTTAGTGTTTCCTTTCTGCCAAGATAAAAAAATGCTAGTTGGTTAATTTGCCAAAGTTGGTTTCTTTCTGCTTTAAGAGTTAAGGCTTTAGTTTGTAATAAATTCTTTGAGCTGTAATTATTGTTGTTTCCTTTAATAAGGTTAAGAGAGATTACGGAGTGTATTGAAAGAAAATTGCCTGGATTTTGACGCTTGGACCGCTCTTATCCAAGAAACAGAGAAAGTGGAAGAGGCAGCTATATTAGCTTACTATATCAGTTTTTTCTGTTGTCATTTATGTTGGATTTTGGACGTATATATACAAGTATATAATTGTATCATATGCTATTAATAAGGTTTGGGCCTAAATTAAATTGATCTATTAAAGTTAAGGTTAATGGGTCATTAATATTTAAGATAAATATGTGGAGATACCATATATTTAAGATGAGTATGGATAAATATGTGTAGATACCGTTTTCGTAATCTCTAATTTATGATGGGTTAAATTGGAATTATGAAAGATAAGGATAAATACGGTTATACGAATAAATACGGTTATGGTCCCCGAATTCGCACCGTAGTTTTTCTTTTCTGGTATCCCATCATCCAGGAACTCTGGCTGTGGAGAACCGGTGTAGAATTTGGAAGATCAAACCAGAAGAAATCAAAGAATTGCTTTACTATTATGGATCCAGGTACGCTTCCGTTATTAAATTTATTTTCTTGATGATTTGATATGAAGAAGATTTTATTGATGATGGTTTTATCATCTATATAATTTTGGTTAAAGTTTAAAGTTTTTTTATTCAACAAGTGGCATCAGAGCTTCTTCATATTAAATCATTGAGAATTAATTGATTTATGTTTATTTTATTTTTGGAATGAGTCAATCATTCAATACTTGTTTGTATGGGAAAATTTTGTGGTTCGAATTTACAATATTCCCTTATTCACCAAAATTTACATGGTCTTCAATCATTCAATACTTGTTTGTGGATTTTCTCTTGTGTTATGGTTAGTGGAAAAAGTACGCAGATCACGAGGAACATTTTGGAAATATGGACAAAGTTGTAGAAGTATATGAACGGGCAGTTCAGGCTGTGACATATTCTGTCGACATGTGGTTACATTATTGCACCTTTGCTATATTAGCATATGATGATCAGGATACAATTAGAAGGTAGCACGATCATACAGTTTCAGAGATTGCCACTTATATTGACAGATGAAGGCACAAGTTTGATCTTTATTTTTGAACAATTGTATGCAATGCTAGTTCCCTAGCACACAAAACTGTTTCTATTTGCCAAATGCAATTTTTAAAACAAATTTGACCTTGAATAATATGTGACCAATCAATTCCAGCTTCTGCAAAACCAGTTTTGACTGAAGCAGAGGAGTTGGAGAAGTAAATGCCAGAAGGGAAGAAATATATAAAAAAACTAAAGAATATGAATCTAAGATCATAGTCTTTGAAACAGCAATTCGAAGGCCATACATCCATGTAAGACACGTTGATGCTATCCAGCTCGAGAATTGGCATCATTACATCAATTTTGATGAGAGTGAAAATGATATGAACAAGGTACGTTTAATATGTTCTCCCACAAGATTTGCCTGGTTCAGTTCTTTCGTATTATAAAGTCCCAAAATTTTTGTTAAATCAGTTTTTAATACCACTGGAGAAGTTTTCATGCGCTTACAGTTTTAGTCATGTTTGGGTGCATCGTACGGTTATTGTGGCTTGAGTTTTGGATGAAGCAACTTTTAAAACGGGAAATCGAACTGAAAGCTCATCATTGGTCTCAGTGAGGCTAAGTACTTTTCAAGCTCCTCATTTATAGATGGAGATTCAAGCTTCATGCGTTGTTTAGTGAGATTTTTTAAAATTCAAATCTCATACATGCAGGTATCTTGTTTTCTACTTAAATCAACTATCTCTGACAGGAAAGGAGGGTCCCTCCTTTCATGTCGAGGAGCCTCCCTGATCAGCCACACTAAGTATTTCTTTTGCATATCTCTTCGTTGGTGTTTGAGTTTTTCACAGTTGTTAGCTCAATATCTACAGTGTTACTGATTTTATAGAATATTGTCTCAGATTGTTAAGTTGTACGAGAGATGCTTGCTTGCCTGTGCAAATTATACCGTGTACTGGATACGATATGTTTTGTGCATGGATGCATGTGGCAGTATGGAGTTCGCTGAAAATGCTCTTATCCGTGCTACTCAACTCTCTACCAAGGTGCAGATCCTCGTTCTATCCAATGTTAAATATGGGATGCTTTGTATTGAAATCACAGTTCTGCATGGTTGTTTCAGGAAAAGCCGGATATTCATCTTTTTGCTGCCAGATTTAACGAGCTAAGTGGTGACATTTTGGGTGCTAGTGCTGAGTATAAGCTTGTACAAAGTGAACTGTCTCCTGGTTTGCTGGAAGCTATATTAGAGCATGCAAATATGGAATTTCGAATAGTAAGATCACACCTTAAGTCAGATTTGTTTTTTATTGAGAAGATTGTCTAATATGTTTTTTTAATAATTATTAAACAGGGGCAAAAGGAAGCCGCTTTCTTAGTATATGAAGATGCTATCTCTAATGTACGACAAAAAGAAGGATCTTTGGTTTTGTCTAGTCTTTTGATTCAGTATTCTAGGTTTCCTTTTTTGGTAAATGCTCTCAACTACTATGATCTTCTCTTTTCAGTTGAATGTTGCTTTGGATTCTGCTGTAAGTTTAGTTTGTGGACAAATACTGGAAAGAATAAATTACTCCATACTGGAAAGAATGTTGCTTTCGATTCTGCCTTGGATTCTGCTGTAAGTGAAATTCATTTTATTTCTTATACATGATGTTTTATGCTTCTATTTATTGGGATCTGTGTTTCAGGTTGCTGGAGATGTTGATAAGGCTAATGAAGTATTAGATGGATCCCTGGAGCATGTTCAGCTATCAAAGCCATTATCATTTGATCTTTTTCTGTACCTTAGTTAATGGTTTTTTTTATGCAGGCACTTATCCACCTGTAGTCAATTCAATCATCTGCCAAATGAATTGATTATCTAGGTTCAATTGTGGATAAATTTATAACGTCAGAACCAGAAAATTTGTATGGTGTCAGGACCACTGACAAAGAAGAGCTGTCCAATATTTATTTGGAGGTATTAAAACAACTAGTATCAATAATTTAATTCAAAGTTCTCTTTTCAAAATTTGATTCTTGAGCATGTTAATTTGGAGCCCCTGTTTTCTTCTTCTGGCTTGTTGTTCTATATTTCGTTGAGTGCAAATTAGCATCCAAAACCAAGCAAACGGAAAAGTCAGTTCAGTTTTCTGCTTATCGTAGGGTCTGCTCTGCATAGAATATTCAATATATCCTCTTCCTGGGACTTTCAGTTGTCTATGCATCTTTTTTCTTGAATGATTTTTTCTGCCTGGACTTTCATTTCTTTAGCAATTAATGGTATTTAAACATTAGTAGTATGCATGAAAAAGATGTTTTTTAAGAAAAGAAAAAGGGATCATGCTTTAGATAATTGCTGGTGGTTTTACGCTTTTGTATTTCTATTTAGTCTTTCTTTTTGCTAGCTATTACATGTATCATATTACGTGGAACTTTTTCTTTTTGAATGAAAACGTGTTTCTTTAGGGATGAGTGACAAGTATGTGAATGCTGGAGGCATTTTTAAT
Source organism: Piper betle (assembly GCA_033002965.1). Lineage (NCBI taxonomy): Eukaryota > Viridiplantae > Streptophyta > Magnoliopsida > Piperales > Piperaceae > Piper > Piper betle. Next base: position 10,174 of record JAURVB010008016.1, on the reverse strand, counting down.
TATAATTTTTTATTTCTTCTTCAGTTTGATGTTGGGAATTATTGTTGAATTTAAAGATTTTGTTGCCAGTGTATAGAACTTTTCGTCCTAGGGCACTATGCTCATTTTTAGCATGGATGTTGAATCAACTTTTATAACTGAATACTTAACTCCTAACAAGAAGAGAGCCTTGGGGCAATAAAAAATTTCCCTCGTGCCATCCAATATGAACCAAGCTTTAAGTAATCTCTTACAAAATAAAAGATATGATCATACCATCTGAATTGACCTTACCCCAAACCTTTGTGGCTAGCCGATTTACTGATTTACTAACTGTTTTGAATTAAATGAAGTCAATAATAGTGAAATTATTCACCGTATACGAAAAATGGTGAAAAATATAGTTAATTTTGAGACGAAAATGGGTCATTGAATGATCAGAAACATACGAAGGAAGAAATCATTAAAAACTTGCCCCGTTGGTTTATCTATTTGCAGAATATATACATGTTTATTTATAATTATTAGTATGTTGAGCTAGCAATAGTTTGTCTCATGGTGGAAAATATTTACCAGTTTCTCGAAGTTCATCATATTAATTTGAGTAAATATTGAAAATTTCATCATGCTAATCTGGAATGGGCTTCCTTGGAGTGTATTTTTATCTACTTACACTTTGTGCGACTGAACCTAGCATTGTGAATTTGATTAACCTGACTTGGTTATATTTCAGGTCAGGCTGGAAACTTATGTGTCTAGAAATGTTTGAAATCTATCTTCTAGTTTGTAATAATTTTCCTTAACTGATTTTTTTCTTGGTGTTGATGCAAGCATCTTATGTGTCTGTTATACCTCTCCGAGAGAAAATTGTATGGTTGTTTTTTAAATAAATAAGCATTGCTTGATTTCTGCCCTGAATGGTTTGCTGCATTTGTTTTCCTTTTTTTTGTTTTTAGCGGAATTTGCTTATCGTATCTAAATTGTCTTATACCCGCTCATCATGAATTTAACCTTCATGAGGGTTCAATACAGTAAGAACCTTGCAATTGATGGCTGATTATGTAGGGCATATATATTTTCTGAGTACATGGGAGTTAAGGTGGTAGAATGTGATGATCTAATAGAATTTTCAATGAGCTTGATGATGCTTCCCTAGAACAATTTTATCCATTAAATCTAGAAGATTTGTGAAACTAATTTTCTATATTATTTATGGATATTTATTTGACTTGTTATATACATTGTTGTGAAGAAACTAGTCAATAACAAAAAAAAATTATTCCACAACATTAAACATGCTAATTTTTTCTACAAATCCTCCCAGAAAAGCTACGACAAAATTTTAAGTCAAAAAATAATGATACGAAACAAGTTCTACTATCAAACTTTATTCACATCAATTTTTTTATTGAAAAAAAACTTTGTTCAAATAAAAATATATAATGATTTTCAACACGAAAAATAAATTATAAATTTTTTAATACAAAAACGATGTTAGAATTAGTTATTTTTTATTTGTGGGCGAGGTCAGGAAGATGAAGCAGAGGTCGCCTTGGCCTTGCCTCGATCTGAAAACAGAGATGTCAAGCCAATTGTCCACTTCGAGGTTCTCATTTACAAACCCTATCTAACCGTTGTTAAAGACCATCCCCCTCTGAGACCGCCCATACTTGCACCTCATTTGGTGCCACCTCCCAACATGGTCCAGTATTGCCACTGTTAAACCATTATTAGAGTTGATCGCTAACTTGTCATCCAGGCTAGCTTGCTCGAACACTCTCTCTTCCATCTCGTGGGTGAGGAGGTGCCGCCCCTGGTGCCTTTCGATGTCCGATCGTCACACTCTCTTCGACCCAACCTCTACCACTTCCCCGCCTGCCATCTCCGCATGTACTTCCATCCACGTCCTCTCAGGCATAGCCGGAGGTGCTAGCAGCAGAGGTGCTGTTGTGGCAGCTTCTTCTACGGCTGCTTCTTCAGGGAAATCCCTCTCGAACATTACACGCGCTGCTTCAACAAGAGCAAGGAAGCGGCTGTTTCCGACGTCGTCCATGGTGAGTCTGATTACACGGCCAGAGAATTATGTATGAGTTAAGATAATATGTATACATTTATATATAGAGTTGTGGGAGTTCTCCTATTTCTACTTGAATCCTAATTATCCTAATTATTTTTGTTTTGGTAATATGTATATATTTATGAGTTGAGGTAATATGTATTAATTTATATGAATCAAATTTATTTGCATTAATAAATATTATCCTATGACCCACATGATGTGTGGGGTACGTTTGAAATTTATTAATAATATGTATTAACAATAGATAAAATTAAAATTTTAAAATATTGTTATATTATTTTAAATAAATATAATGAATATTTATTTAATTTGAAAAAAATATAGTTGCATACAAATAATAAAAAAAGTAATTATAATTTCTTTAAGTACTTTTTTTAATAATTAAATTGAAATTATTTTTTCAAACATTATTAATTCAAATAGAATTATAATTTAAGTTTTTCTCAATAACAAATAACAATAAATAAAAATAAATAAATAAAAACTTGTAAAAATTATGTACTAAGCAAGTATTATAATGTAACAAAGTTTAATTAGATGAGTATAATTTTAAATTTATTTAAATTTAAGAATAATTTGTGGGGATGGGCAATGGGATGAAGATGAGGACGTCATGATCATCATGATCATCAGGATGATAATCATATTAATAATAAGAGTAATAATAATAATAATTAAATAATTATTAATGGGCCCAAAAAATTATTATTGTCCACAATATAAGGAAGCTTAAAACTCAATTAGAACTAGAATTATAATTTAAGTTTTCATCAATAACAAATAACCATAAATAAAAATAAATAAATAAATAAAAACTTGTTAATGGGCTATTCTAATCGACTCAAGCCCATTTGAACTTCTTAGGCCCATAGCCAAAATTTTGAAGTTTTTTACACAGTGGGTGGGTATTGTTCACAATATATTAATTTGACTTTAATTAACCTTAATTAACATAATAATACATAAATTATCACTTTTTAATATTTATCACAGACCCATTGGGTGTCTAAAACTAAGAATTCAAATTTCAATTTAATCGGACACCTTTTGGTTTGTTTGAAAATTTGTCCGATTATATTTGATGATAAAACCCTAAGTATAAAATCATTCATTAAGTAGACTTGTAACCGTAAATCTTAAATTAATTTATATAATGAGGTTTACCCCATCACTAAATAAATATACAAGTTAATTAAGTTTTGCATGTTGTGCATATCTGGAAGCTTTGTCTCATTTTGTGTGCTAGTGTGATTCGATTATGATTCAGATTCTATCACTTGTTAAGTTACGTTAGTTAAGCTTATCGATTTAGGATGTAATACTCTACTCATCTAGGTTCGTATGAAACATGTATTAGTTTTATAATTCATATTCATAATCAGAGTTGTTCCTAATAATCACTCTCTTCATCAATCTAAATAAATTTTTTTATTTAATAGTGACTGTATTCCATTTTTCTCACTAGAAGTTGAACACACTACACTAATCTCTATTTGTTATAATTATTTTTAATGTGTAAGGTCATTTGAATTAAAAATATTGAATATTACTTAATATTAACCCAAAAAATCTAATTGTATGCAAATATCAAAAGAACTTTTAAGTTTAAAAAATAATAATAATTAAATGAAACTTATTTTTTAAAGATTTTTATCTTGGATTGAATTATAATCTAAATTTTGCTGAGCATGTCGATCGATTTTGAATGGATGATCATGAAAAGGTTTAAAATTAGACTAAAGGTGGCAACATTCAAGGTTCCAATCACTTAATCATCCCTTACCCAATTTTTTACCACTTGTTGTATTCATTTTGGGATATACTTGATACTCCTCTGTTATGCTTGATGTTAGAATCATCTCATAAATTTTCCAAAATAAAATGACCTTAAATTAAAACCAAAAAAATTATTAAATCGTAGTATGTACCTACTCTGTTTCTAGTGTGTTTGTTTATATTTTACGTTGAGCTAGATGTTAGGTTTATTATAAGACCAACCACAGCGGGATGAAGGTGGGAGGCGTCCGCGAGGGGCTCCGGTGAGGAGGCAGTCGTGGAGTACAGCGCCGGCGGTAGCTGCGGCGTTGACGAAGTAGAGGAGCTGTTTCACTTCGTGTGTTTCTCCGGCACGCCGCGCAGCACGGCCAGCGGGTTGAAGGGGCACATGGCGGCTTGGGAGTCCGGTGAGGTACGTTTAATATGTTCTCCCACTGGATTTGCCTGGTTCAGTTCTTTTGTATTACAAAGTCCCAAGATTTTTGTTAAATCAGTTTTTAATGCCACTGGAGAATTTTTCATGTACTTACAGTTTTAGTCATGTTTGGGTGCTTCGTCCGTTTATTGTGGCAAGAGTCTTGGATGAAGCAACTTTTAAAACGGGAAATGGAACTGAGAGCTCATCATTGGTCTCAGAGAGGCTAAGTACTTTTCAAGTTCCTCATTTATAGATGGAGATTCAAGCTTCATGCTCTGTTTAGCGTGATTTTTTTAAAATTCAAATCTCATACATGCAGGTATCTTGTTATCTACTCATACCATCTATCTCTGACAGAAATAGAAGGTCCCTTCTTTCATATCGAGGGGCCTCCCTGATCAGCCACACTAAGTATTTCTTTTGCATCTCTCTTCGTTGGTATTTGAGTTTTACACAGTTGTTAGCTCAATATCTACAGTTTTACTGATTTTATAGAATATTGTCTCAGATTGTTAAGTTGTACGAGAGATGCTTGCTTGCCTGTGCAAATTATACCGAGTACTGGATACGATATGTTTTGGGCATGGATGCATGTGGCAGTATGGAGCTCGCTGAAAATGCTCTTATCCGTGCTACTCAAGTCTTTACTAAGGTACAGATCCTCGTTCTTTCCAATGTTAAATATGGGATACCTTGTATTGAAATAACAGTTCATGTTTATTTCAGAAACAACAAATATTTATCTTTTTGCTGCCAGAGTTAAGGAGCTAAGCGGTGACATTTTGGGTGCTCATGCTAAGTATAAGCTTCTACCCCAAGTTAGCCATCTTGCCTCGATTCCTACTTATAGAGTCACTTTTAGGGTTTGAGTCAGTTTTGACTTTGGACAGTTTCAATCCTATCTTTCTGTCTATATGTATATTGAATATACTTATAGGTAGACCCCATTAGGCCACTGAGTTGTTGAACACTCGGAGTCGTACCACGTGGGAAATTTGAAGCCGTCCACTCAACCCTAGCTTCACATATACATTTTCAGAGGTTTTCTCCCACATTTTCAAAGTTTTACACACTTCGGCTCATCGCCGGCGCGTCTTTGCGTAGCCCCTGCCACCAAACCGACACCTACATAGCGGCAATGCTGCCCTGTTATGTCCACTTCCAGCCAGTGGCCAACCACTGGTCGGACTCTGCCAATCGCCACCACCATCACGTTCCCCATCCTCCCCTCTGTCGATCGCAACTGACAACAGCTTCTGTCGCACCGTCGTGGGGGTATTCAAGCTTCTGTCGCACCGTCATGGGGTTATTCTTGAGCATGTTAATTTGGAGCCCCTGTTTTGTTCTTCTGGCTTGTTGTTCTATATTTCGTTGAGTGTAAATTAGCATCCAAAACCAAGCAAACGGAAAAGTCAGTTCAGTTTTCTGCTTATCGTAGGGTCTGCTCTGCATAGAATATTCAATATATCCTCTTCCTGGGAATTTCAGTTGTCTATGCATCTTTTTTCTTGAATGATTTTTTCTGCCTGGACTCTCATTTCTTTAGCAATTAATGGTATTTAAACTTTAGTAGTATGCATGAAAAAGATGTTTTTTAAGAAAAGAAAAAGGGATCATGCTTTAGATAATTGCTGGTGGTTTTACGCTTTTGTATTTCTATTTAGTCTTTCTTTTTGCTAGCTATTACATGTATCATATTATGTGGAACTTTTTCTTTTTGAATGAAAACGTGTTTCTTTAGGGATGAGGGACAAGTATGTGAATGCTGGAGGCATTTTTAATTATAATTTTTTATTTCTTCTTCAGTTTGATGTTGGGAATTATTGTTGAATTTAAAGATTTTGTTGCCAGTGTATAGAACTTTTCGTCCTAGGGCACTATGCTCATTTTTAGCATGGATGTTGAATCAACTTTTATAACTGAATACTTAACTCCTAACAAGAAGAGAGCCTTGGGGCAATAAAAAAATTTCCCTCGTGCCATCCAATATGAACCAAGCTTTAAGTAATCTCTTACAAAATAAAAGATATGATCATACCATCTGAATTGACCTTACCCCAAACCTTTGTCTAGGCTGTAAATGTCATCCGATTTATTGATTTACTAACTGTTTTGAATTAAATGAAGCAAAAATAGTGAAATTATTCACCGTATACGAAAAATGGTGAAAAATATAGTTAATTTTGAGAGGAAAATGGGTCATTGAATGATCAGAAACATACGAAGGAAGAAATCATTAAAAACTTGCCCAGTTGGTTTATCTATTTGCAGAATATATACATGTTTATTTATAATTATTAGTATGTTGAGCTAGCAATAGTTTGTCTCATGGTGGAAAATATTTACCTGTTTCTCGAAGTTCATCATATTAATTTGAGTAAATATTGAAAATTTCATCATGCTAATCTGGAATGGGCTTCCTTGGAGTGTATTTTTTATCTACTTACACTTTGTGCGACTGAACCTAGCATTGTGAATTTGATTAACCTGACTTGGTTATATTTCAGGTCAGGCTGGAAACTTATGTGTCTAGAAATGTTTGAAATCTATCTTCTAGTTTGTAATAATTTTCCTTAACTGATTTTTTTCTTGGTGTTTGGATGCAAGCATCTTATGTGTCTGTTATACCTCTCCGAGAGAAAATTGTATGGTTGTTTTTTAAATAAATAAGCATTGCTTGATTTCTGCCCTGAATGGTTTGCTGCATTTGTTTTCATTTTTTTTTTTTTTAGCGGAATTTGCTTATCGTATCTAAATTGTCTTATACCCGCTCATCATGAATTTAACCTTCATGAGGGTTCAAGACAGTAAGAACCTTGCAATTGATGGCTGATTATGTAGGGCATATATATTTTCTGAGTACATGGGATTTAAGGTGGTAGAATGTGATGATCTAATAGAATTTTCAATGAGCTTGATGATGCTTCCCTAGATCAATTTTATCCATTAAATCTAGAAGATTTATGAAACTAATTTTCTATATTGTTTATGGATATTTATTTGACTTGTTATATACATTGTTGTGAAGAAACTAGTCAATAACAAAAAAAAATTATTCCACAAAATTAAACATGCTAATTTTTTCTACAAATCCTCACAGAAAAGCTACGACAAAATTTTAAGTAAAAAATTAATGATACGAAACAAGTTTTACTATCAAACTTTATTCACATCAAATTTTTTATTGAAAAAAAACTTTGTTCAAATAAAAAAATATAATGATTTTCGACACGAAAAATAAATTATAAATTTTTTTAAACAAAAACGATATTATAATTAGTTATTTCTTATTGGTCGGCGAGGTAGGAAGACGAAGCAGAGGTTGCCTTGGCCTTGCCCCGATCTGAAAACGGAGATGTCAAGCCAATCGTCCACTTCGAGGTTCTCATTTACGAACCCTATCCAACCATTGTTAAAGACCATCCCCCTCTGAGACCGCCGATACTTGCACCTCATCTGGTGCCGCCTCCCAAGATGGTCCAGTACTACCACTGTTAAACCATTATTAGAGTTGATTGCTAACTTGTCATCCAGGCTAGCTTGCTCGAACACTCTCTCTTCCATCTCGTGGGTGAGGAGGAGCCGCCCCTGGTGCCTGTCGATGTCCGATCGTCGCACTCTCTTCGACCCAACCTCTACCACCTCCTCGCCCGCCATCTCCGCATGCACTTCCATCCACGTCCTCTCAGGCATAGCCGGAGGTGCTAGCGGCAGAGGTGCTGTTGTGGCAGCTTCTTCTGCGGCTGCTTCTTCGGGGAAATCCCTCTCGAACATTACACGCGCTGCTTCAACAAGAGCAAGGAAGCGGCTGTTTCCGACGTCGTCCATGGTGAGTCTGATTACACGGCCAGAGAATTATGTATGAGTTAAGATAATATGTATACATTTATATATAGAGTTGTGGGAGTTCTCCTATTTCTACTTGAACTATTATCCTAATTATTTTTTGTTTTGGTAATATGTATATATTTATGAGTTGAGGTAATATGTAATAAAAAGGGCGTGTTTTTGGGTATTACATGATATCTCAAAAATATATCATATATGATTTCGGCGTGGTGGAACGGCTTCAATTGCACAAGTAATAATATATTATATGATATCTCTACGGTATCTTATTAAGATAAATGTGTTAATAAGATATAGATAGGATAGAGAGATGGATATATATCTACACAAACAATAATAGTACAAACAAATAACGTGGCCAATTTGTTCTCGGTTGCAGGTAGTGTGCTTCTTATGAATTCCCGGCTTCAATGCTTGGTGATGCTTATTATTTATTATATTTGCCAAAACTTGTGTATTTATATTTACCTACAAGTGATAATAATTTCTTTAAGTACTTTTTTTAATAATTAAATTGAAATTATTTTTTCAAACATTATTAATTCAAATAGAATATATAATTTAAGCTATTTTCTCAATAACAAATAACAATAAATAAAAATAAATAAATAAAAACTTGTAAAAATTATGTACTAAGCAAGTATTATAATGTAACAAAGTTTAATTAGATGAGTATAATTTTAAATTTATTTAAATTTAAGAATAATTTGTGGGGATGGGCAATGGGATGAAGATGAGGACGTCATGATCATCATGAGATCATGATCACGATCATCATCAGGATGATAATCATATTAATAATAGGAGTAATAATAATAATAATTAAATAATTATTAATGGGCCCAAAAAATTATTATTGTCCACAATATAAGGAAGCTTAAAACTCAATAAGAACTAGAATTATAATTTAAGTTTTTCTCAATAACAAATAACAATAAATAAAAATAAATAAATAAATAAAAACTTGTTAATGGGCTATTCTAATCGACTCAAGCCCATTTGAACTTCTCAGGCCCATAGCCAAAATTTTGAAGTTTTTCTACACAGTGGGTGGGTATTGTTCACAATACATTAATTTGACTTTAATTAACCTTAATTAACATAATAATACATAAATTATCACTTTTTAATATTTATCATAGACCCTTAGGGTGTCTAGAACTAAGAATTCAAATTTCAATTTAATCGGACACCTTTTGGTTTGTTTGAAAATTTGTCCGATTATATTTGACGATAAAACCCTAAGTACAAAATCATTCACTAAGTAGACTTGTAACCCTAAATCTTAAATTAATTTATATAATGAGGTTTAACCCATCACTAAATAAAATATACAAGTTAATTAAGTTTTGCATGTTGTGCATATCTGGAGGCTTTGCCTCATTTTGTGTGCTAGCGTGATTCGATTATGATTCATATTCTATCACTTGTTAAATTACGCTAGTTGAGCTTATCGATTTAGGACGTAATACTCTACTCATCTAGGTCTGTATGAAACGTGTATTACTCTTTATAATTCATATTCATAATAAAAGTTGTTCCTAATAATCACTCTCTTCATCAATCTAAATAATTTTTTTATTTAATAGTGACTGTATTCCATTTTTCTCACTAGAAGTTGAACACACTACACTAATCTCTATTAATTTTAATTATTTTTAATGTGTAAGGTCATTTGAATTAAAAATATTGAATATTACTTAATATTAATCCAAAAAAATCTAATTGTATACAAATATCAAAAGTACTTTTAAGTTTAAAAAATAATAATAATTAAATGAAACTTATTTTTTAAAGATTTTTATCTTGGATTGAATTATAATCTAAATTTTGCTCTTAATTAATAATTTGTTACAAAACTAAATTAAGTATGTATTATGAAGTAACAAACTTTAGTTAGAGTAGCATAATTATAAATACGTTACAATTTATCAATATTTTTAAAATTCCAATTGGGGTAGATTTATACTACATTGCTTTTCTAATAATATAAGGGCAGATAAAATTATTATGTGGCCAAAATAAGCCACAACACAATGAAGACCGTTACACAAGATTTTAATCTTTGTTAT
>JAURVB010008015.1:0-10835 GCA_033002965.1 Piper betle | reverse complement strand
TCAAATTTTGAAAAGAGAACTTTGAATTAAATTATTGATACTAGTTGTTTTAATACCTCCAAATAAATATTGGACAGCTCTTCTTTGTCAGTGGTCCTGACACCATACAAATTTTCTGGTTCTGACGTTATAAATTTATCCACAATTGAACCTAGATAATCAATTCATTTGGCAGATGATTGAATTGACTACAGGTGGATAAGTGCCTGCATAAAAAAACCATTAACTAAGGTACAGAAAAAGATCAAATGATAATGGCTTTGATAGCTGAACATGCTCCAGGGATCCATCTAATACTTCATTAGCCTTATCAACATCTCCAGCAACCTGAAACACAGATCCCAATAAATAGAAGCATAAAACATCATGTAAAAGAAATAAAATGAATTTCACTTACAGCAGAATCCAAGGCAGAATCGAAAGCAACATTCTTTCCAGTATGGAGTAATTTATTCTTTCCAGTATTTGTCCACAAACTAAACTTACAGCAGAATCCAAAGCAACATTCAACTGAAAAGAGAAGATCATAGTAGTTGAGAGCATTTACGAAAAAAGGAAACCTAGAATACTGAATCAAAAGACTAGACAAAACCAAAGATCCTTCTTTTTGTCGTACATTAGAGATAGCATCTTCATATACTAAGAAAGCGGCTTCCTTTTGCCCCTGTTTAATAATTATTAAAAAAAAACATATTAGACAATCTTCTCAATAAAAACAAATCTGACTTAAGGTGTGATCTTACTATTCGAAATTCCATATTTGCATGCTCTAATATAGCTTCCAGCAAACCAGGAGACAGTTCACTTTGTACAAGCTTATACTCAGCACTAGCACCCAAAATGTCACCACTTAGCTCGTTAAATCTGGCAGCAAAAAGATGAATATCCGGCTTTTCCTGAAACAACCATGCAGAACTGTGATTTCAATACAAAGCATCCCATATTTAACATTGGATAGAACGAGGATCTGCACCTTGGTAGAGAGTTGAGTAGCACGGATAAGAGCATTTTCAGCGAACTCCATACTGCCACATGCATCCATGCACAAAACATATCGTATCCAGTACACGGTATAATTTGCACAGGCAAGCAAGCATCTCTCGTACAACTTAACAATCTGAGACAATATTCTATAAAATCAGTAACACTGTAGATATTGAGCTAACAACTGTGAAAAACTCAAACACCAACGAAGAGATATGCAAAAGAAATACTTAGTGTGGCTGATCAGGGAGGCTCCTCGACATGAAAGGAGGGACCCTCCTTTCCTGTCAGAGATAGTTGATTTAAGTAGAAAACAAGATACCTGCATGTATGAGATTTGAATTTTAAAAAATCTCACTAAACAACGCATGAAGCTTGAATCTCCATCTATAAATGAGGAGCTTGAAAAGTACTTAGCCTCACTGAGACCAATGATGAGCTTTCAGTTCGATTTCCCGTTTTAAAAGTTGCTTCATCCAAAACTCAAGCCACAATAACCGTACGATGCACCCAAACATGACTAAAACTGTAAGCGCGTGAAAACTTCTCCAGTGGTATTAAAAACTGATTTAACAAAAATTTTGGGACTTTATAATACGAAAGAACTGAACCAGGCAAATCTTGTGGGAGAACATATTAAACGTACCTTGTTCATATCATTTTCACTCTCATCAAAATTGATGTAATGATGCCAATTCTCGAGCTGGATAGCATCAACGTGTCTTACATGGATGTATGGCCTTCGAATTGCTGTTTCAAAGACTATGATCTTAGATTCATATTCTTTAGTTTTTTTATATATTTCTTCCCTTCTGGCATTTACTTCTCCAACTCCTCTGCTTCAGTCAAAACTGGTTTTGCAGAAGCTGGAATTGATTGGTCACATATTATTCAAGGTCAAATTTGTTTTAAAAATTGCATTTGGCAAACAGAAACATTTTGTGTGCTAGCGAACTAGCATTGCATACAATTGTTCAAAAATAAAGATCAAATTGTGCCTTCATCTGTCAATATAAGTGGCAATCTCTGAAACTCTATGATCGTGCTACCTTCTAATTGTATCCTGATCATCATATGTTAATATAGCAAAGGTGCAATAATGTAACCACATGTCGACAGAATATGTCACAGCCTGAACTGCCCGTTCATATACTTCTACAACTTTGTCCATATTTCCAAAATGTTCCTCGTGATCTGCGTACTTTTTCCAGTAACCATAACACGAGAAAATCCACAAAGAATGCATCATATACTCTTCGTATTTTTGCTACATTAACCTGTAAAAAGACAAAGCAAATTATCAAGGGTCACTCAATTTGTATGATAGTTAAATCAATGATATCTTATCATGGTATACAGCAAGCACAGAATGCAATCAGTCCTCGTGCCTCACCACTTAACACCTCTGAGAAAGATACACTAAGTACATTTTAAATCATGATAAAATCAAAGCAGGAAACACTATTTTTTCTTTGGCCTCTGAGGTCATCCCCAGACAAGATTGTAACATATCAGTGCTAACATCACCTTGCCAAAATTGAGCACTTTGAACAATCTATAGTCAAGTGGATTGTGGGATATGTCCCACAACAAATATACCGAAAATGATGCCTTTACAAGTACCAAACTAAACTTTCTTTGGGATGATCCTGTAAACTTATAGATATGACTTACCGGTAAGCTTTCCTACAGAGCTTACAAACATAGTGGAAAGTATTTTAGCATACCATCTGTTTCATGGGACAAGTGTTTGAAGATGACAATAAAGCTACAACCACAAGAGAAAAGTACCATGAGAGTAAATGACAACAGAAAAAACTGATATAGTAAGCTAATATAGCTGCCTCTTCCACTTCTCTGTTTCTTGGATAAGAGCGGTCCAAGCGTCAAAATCCAGGCAATTTTCTTCAGTACACTCCGTAATCTCTCTTATTCAGCAGATGAACCTTATTAAAGGAAACAACAACAATTACAGCTCAAAGAATTTATTACAAACTAAAGCCTTAACTCTTAAAGCAGAAAGAATCCAACTTTGGCAAATTAACCAACTAGCATTTTTATCTTGGCAGAAAGGAAACACTAAACAAAACAAATGACATTATCTTTCCACGAAATGTGCATGGATCACAAAACTCAACTCCCGTTGAGAATTATTAGCTTTTCTATTGACTTTATCATTGATAAATTTTGAGCAATGAAATACTTGCTTTTAAGTAGTTGTTGAAGAGGCCAGAAACGTCATTAAAGCAAACTTTAGATGCAATAATCAATGCCGAAAAAATTGTTTACAGGAAAAACTGAACAAACAAAACACACCAAAAGAGTAGAAAACACTACAAAGTAGGTTCACAAAATCTAGATTTTATCAGGCTCAAAAATAAGCAATCACTATTAGGAGGCATTTCCAGCCTAGATATTGATATAAGACATAGCAGAAAGCATTTCATATTTCCAGCCCAGTTATGGGTGCCTCAAATCCTACCACGTTGGTATTACCCTCTTCTACTTAACAGAAGGTTGTCTTGCTTTTCGAGTCTATTTATTATAAAAAATATAAAATAATAATAATAGCCAACAAAAAAGATATTTGACAAACTGTTAATAAAGTAAATAATAGTAAAAGTTGTTCCTAAAATGTTTCACATAACAAATGTTAAAAAGTACCGTTCAAAAAACAATTGAGCATTATTTATTTTTTTAATAACCGTCCCTTTTCTCCCTACCAAATATAATTTTATCATCTCTATTACTTTTCACTTTTGCTTACTATAACGAATCAAAAGATTGAAGATATTTTTAAAATAATTTGATATAAAGTGATCTATTGCACCCAAATGGATTAACGAACCCTAAAATTATATTTATAGTCCACCACTTGGATCAACGAGGCACTCAATCATAAGTATTTTTTTTGGTATTTTTACCAACCCAATTTCACAGTGTGAGGTCAATCAGGTTCTAAGATTAATGAAGTAATCATGTGTTTTTCATATTTTTCCAATGGTTTCACAGCATGAGGTCGACCATATACTCATGTTAACAAAATACTTATCTACAGTGTATTTTTCGTATTCCGTAAGCTGAGTTTCACATTATGAGGTTAACCGAGCTTTTTCTTGAATGTGGTTCTTTAGAAATGGAGTTAACTTTTACAGTTCATTAAGATGGTTAGTAGAATCTGAGTAGACTCCACGTGGGCTAATCAAAATGAGGCACACTTTAGGTGCAAAATAATACGAATGTAGCTAAAATCTTTCTAACCTTAACCCTTCGATTTTTCTATTTGGAAAGGCATTACTTAGCTCTCCCAAAAATCTTTAAAATTTAACAACCTTAAATAGCTTATGTCGGCTTCCATATAATGTCAATCATGTGTAAAACATATTAAACACTTTAAATATTTTTAAAAACGCCTGCTGCAGACGCCAAAGAGACTCCCTTAGGACTAGGACTGACAGTTGATAATGGGGATCATCAGGTCAATGGGCATCTGCAGTAGGCATCTCCAAGTCTTGCTCTTAACACTTCGTTGTGTCATCGTACTTACGACTACCATAAAATGGATAGGCTGTGGTATTGCATGATATTGTCATTGAATATCCAACATTATCACAATATAATCACTGTTCTAACTTGTAATGCTACTATGCTAGTTTTCTCATCGAAAAACAAAGTAGATCAAATCGATGTTCTCATTTGAGATGCAGTTAGTATCCGCAGCACAAGATGTCCACTTTTAGAAATATAGGTAAATCAGGTTGTGGAATATGTAGTTGAACAACAAGGTGGGAAAAAATGTTCAGTTTATACAAGAAGAAGCTGATAAAAATAAATAAATATGTATTATAAATTAGCAAACTTTCATTCAAGTAAATATTTTAAATTTTATACTTATTTTTAAATTTCTTAATTTAAGTATAATTATATTCTATTACTTTTAAAATTAAATAATGATAATAATTTCAAATCAAGCAACTATTGATGAACCCATAAAATTGTTACAGGGCAAGAATCAGCTAAAGACTAAAACACAATGTCCGCATAAAAAAAGAAGACTCTAATGTTAGGAGTTATTGATTAGTTAAGGGCGAAGAAGTAGCAATTTCTCTCTCCAATCTACGATGACATAATAATTATATGTTTCAATGACAATTATATCAATGACTCCAAAACCTACATCAGAACCGACTAAAAAGTAAAATACTAACATCTCTATATAATGCATGCTCATAGTGTGTTCATATCATCAAACTTATAACTAAACATGTGGCACAAAAAAAAGATATAATAATAATAATAATAAATAAATAAATAAGAAAATACACTCATAGATAATTAGATAAATAATAAGTGCATAAACATGAACAATACTCTAATAATAAAATAATAATATAATTATACTATATAAATATATGGGTAAACACGAGTAAATATCAACATATACTCATGTTAGTAAACATATAAATAAATAAATAAATAAATAATAATTCAATAAATAAATAAATAATAAATAAATAAATAAACAAATAGTTAATACTTATTAATCATGAATATTAATCATATCAAAGTCATACAATACAAAAATAAATAATTACATACAAATAAATAATAACATACACATAACGAACAAATATATATACATATGTACATATATATATATATATATAGGGCAGTGCTACAGTGCGTTGCCCTATTTTGGCAGCGCATATGCGCCGCCAAATGTGGACTGTTGGATCTAATCCAACGGTCCACAATCAGACCCCCCACTTTCAGCCACTCCTTCGGTCGCTGCCCCCGTCGGCCGCCCTGCCCCTGCCCTATTTTGGCAGCGCATATGCGCCACCAAATGTGGACCGTTGGATCTAATCCAACGGTCCACAATCAGCCCCCCCCCCACTTTCAGCTACTCCTTCGGTCGCCGCCCCATGCCCCCCATCCCGCTGGCCGCCCCTGCCCCTGCCCCCGCCCATGCCGGCCGCTCCCGGCCCTCGTCCGCCGGCCAGCCCATGCCCTCGTCCCGCTGCGCCGCCCCAGTCCCCTGTTCCCCCCCTGCGGTGGGGTGGCGCGGCAAGAGAGAGCAGGGGGGAACAGGGGACAGTAAAATCGTAATAAAAACTTTACTCGATCCCAGACTCGAGTTAATATTATGAAATAAATTAAAAAATAAAAAAATTTATAATAAAAACTTGATTCGATCTCGCACGAGATCGAGTCAATATTACGAAATAAATTTAAAAAAATAAAATAATTTTTGTAATAAAAACTTTATTCGGTCCCACACGAGACCAGCGCCGCACATTTCCCAGCAGGCCCATCCAGCCCCGAGGCGGCGACATTGTTGGCCAGCGGGCTGGCGGCGGCAAGGTCGCCGACAGGGGGGTGGCGTGCCAAAACAAATGAGGAAGAAACAGGGGAGAGTATTTTGATAATAAAAATTTTACTCAATCGAACTCGAGTTAATATTACAAAATAAATGTAAGAAAATAAAATAATTTCATAAAAAAAATTTTGACTCGATCTCGACTGGAGTCAAATTAATATTATTGAATAAATTTTTTAAAAAATAATTTCGTAATAAAAACTTGACTCGAGTCGGGATCGAGTCAATAATATGAAATAAATTTAAAAAATATAAAATAATTTTGTAATAAAAACCTGACTCGATCATGTGTGGGACTCGATCATGTGTGAGTCCCGACCCGCAGCCCCTGCCCCCGCCCCGCCGTTGGCCCTGCCCCAGCCGGCCTCCCCTGCCCCTGCCTCGCCGCTGCCCCGCCCCAGCCGGTCGCCCCTGGCCCCCGAAGATTGTAGTTAATATTCTTATAATATTAAATTAAAAAAATTGACTCGGTCTCGATTGTAGTTAATATTCTTATACAAAACACACGGGGAAGGAAAGAGCGATGGCAATTTTGTAATAAAAATTTGACTCGTTCACGACTCGAGTCAAATTTACAAAATAAATTTTAAAAATAAAATATAATAAAATAAAAAACTTGACTCGCTCTCGCATGTGATCGATCCTGACTCGAGTTAATATTATTAAATAAATTTTCAAAAAATATAAAATAATTTTGTAATAAATTTATTTTATAATAAAAACTTGACTCGATCTCGTTTCCGACTCGAGTCATGTTTTTATTTTATGGTATTTTATTTTTAAATTTTTTAAAAATTTATTTTGTTATATTGAATCGAGCCAGGAGCGAGTCAAGTTTTTATTAAGAAATTATTTTTATATTTTTTAAAATTTTATTTTATAATATTGACTCGAGTAGGGAACGAGTCAAGTTTTATTATAAAATTATTTTATTTTATTTTTAAAATTAATTTCTTAATATTGACTCGAGTCGGGAGCAAGTTAAGTTTTTATTACAAAATTACCATTACTGACATCACCTGCGCGGGATCGAGTCAAGTTTTTATTATGAAAATATTTTATTTTTTAAATAAATTTATTTCGTAATATTAACACGAGTTGGGACTGAGTAATATTTTTATTACGAAATTATTTTATTTTTTTAATATTTATTTCATAATAAAAATTTAACTTGAGTCAGGATCGAGTCAAGTTTTTATTACGAAACTACCCTCCCCTGTTCTTCCCCCCTCTGTTTGCCGCGCCACCTCACCGCCGGCCGGCCGACCGCGGGGGGGGGGGCAGTAGGGGGTTGGGCTGCGGCGCGAGGTGGGCCATGGTTGCAGGCGGGGGGCCGGTGGGCGAAGGGACCGCCGCTTCGGGCAGGGGCGAGGGGGGGGTGGGGGGGGGGCGCCGCGGCTGCGCGACGGGGCGGTGGGGACCGTGGCTAGCAGGCCGGGGCTAGGGCGGGGGCACCGCGGTTGCACGGCGGGGCGGTGGGGAGCGTGGGCTGGCGGCAGAGTCGGCAAGGGGGGGGGAGAACGCGGCCTGCAGGAGAAATCGTGGGAGGGAAAAAAGAGAGGAAAGATTTGGACCGTTGGATTTTGATCCAACGGTCCAAATCAAAAACGCCGCCTATACGCCATAGCGTATTTTGATGCAGCGTATAGTAATATTCCTGTGTATTATATATTCCCATCGCTTTAATTGTGTTTTTATGTTAAGTCATTTTTAACTCTTTCATGCCTGCAAATTATATAAATTATATATATTGTAGGCATCTTTTCCAAGCTGAAGTCGGCAATCATAGTTTTTCATTAATGGCCTTGGCATGTATTGAGGAATATCACCTTGTAAAAATTGACGGATATTATTAGAATTGAACGTTTTATTTTGTTTTACTTTAAGCCAATTCTTAATCTAATACACATCACACACGCATAATCCTACTTTTATTCACTGATTTTTTTACTTTCATGTAGGCTCACATTCCTCGCCATTGAGCCGGCTAGAACAACAGGGAACGACACAGTGGCTAGGCACAATTTACGAACATTCAAGAGTAACTTACCATTAAGCGACCTAAGATTTCCTTTCACGAAACTAAATTTTCACTTTGACATTATTCTAATAAGAACTAGAAAAAATAAAGGGGAAGCGTTAAATTATATCATACTCAACAATCCAAATGCCAAAGGCCATGTTTGACATCTATAAAGACCGGTTAAAGTAAATGAAATAGTCATAAACCATATATATATATATATGCAATCATATTCTTCGTCAAACTATTCCTGTCAATTTCATTTTGATTCAGGTGTCGTCTCTAAATAAAATAGCATAACCTCCTCAAAGCTTCGGTCCTCACGCAGACCACACGCCCCCGGGAAATTGTCAAAGCAAACAGTCAATGGAACACAAATGCAATTTAAATAAGGTGTTTATAGAATATAAATATAATCGGAGTACAAACCGTGACATTACCATCTTAAAATAACAACTCCCCACATCCGGCTCAAATTTCGAAACTCTAAAATAAATCCCACGTTAATAATAATAATAATAATATAATTATTAGCAAAGCTTCGATTATTGATGTCGTCATCATCAGAAGATCAGAAATTCTTGAGGAGGGAGCGGACCTGTTCGAGGGTGACGAAGAGGACGACGGTGAAGGGGCCTTGGCGGCACACCGTCGGCACGAACCCCTTGTACAGCGCCATCGGACCCTCCGACCGGACCGTCTTGAGGGCGCAGTCCAAGGCACCCTTGTACGGCGCCTCCTCCCCGGCCCCAACCTTCATGTTCATCACCCTCGTCTTCACCACGTCCACCGGGTTCGACGCCACCGCCGCCACCATCCCCGCCCCGAAGCTCGCCACCACGTGCGTCCCTAGCCCGTCACCCATCGCCCCGCTCTCCAGTATCGCCTCCTTGAACTGGTCGTACGACGCCAGCTGCGACGCCGTCACGATCATCGCCCGGTTCACCGTCAGCGACGAGCCCCGCCACAGGCTGCCCACCCCCTCCTGCCTCACCATCCTACCGATCGCGTCACCGACTCCGTTGTAGTTCCGCCGCTGCGCCGCCGGAAGCCGCCCGTCGGCCTGCATCCTCACCATCGCCACGTCCTGCCGGGTTCCCCACCGCGGCGCCGACCCCGCCGGCGACCAGCCCGGCCGCGATCTTGCGGAGGAGCGGGATCGAGCGGGTTTCCGGGTCGGTCCACTTGGTCTTGAGCATCTCGTACAGCCCCATCCTGGTGGTGGAGTAGAGCGTCTGCCGAAGCATCGTGGCCGACACGCCGGAGAAGAGGGCGGGGACGCCCTCCGACCGGACGATCTGGAGGCCGACCGATAAAGGCCCGACCTTTGGCGGCGGCGGGATCGCCGCCGGCGGAGCCACGACGGCGGAGCCATGGGGGAAGGAGAGCGCGGGTCGGAGGGCCGGGACCGGCTGCGCCTCGCCTTGGAGCTGCATCCGGACCTTGATAAGGTCGAGAGGATGGGTGGAGCAGCCGGCAACAATGGAGGCAATGCCCCCCTCAACAAATCCCTTCAAACCCATTTTCAGTTTTTTTTTTTTGGAAGTAAGAAGAGAGAAAATAGCAAATCTAGTGGTGGGATTATATCAAATTGTTGTACCCAAAATAAAATAAAATAAAATGGATTAGGAAGCCCAGTTGGAATTGGGGGACATCTCACTGGAGACCAGGAGATGGGAGTGGAGACCGAAGGCTACGGACGAGGAGTGGGGAACGTTGGGCCTCTGAGACATATGCAGGGAAGGGTGAATGAATAAGAGATGTGGGGGAAGGGTCGGTATTTATAATGACAGGGGTAGGAAGGAATAATATTTGTGCACAATAGTTGGAGAGGAGGAAAGGGGAGGGAAAGGGTTAAGGGGGGGAGGGAATTGGGGGAGGCGAGATGAAGGTCGAGTTCTGGTTCGTTCATGGTTGTTGCCTCTGGGCTGACTTGCTTTCACCGTGTCTCCGGACATTCTAATATACTACGCAAGCTGTGAAAGGGAGCATTTCTCCTTCCTTTCTAATTTTTTTTTCGGGGCTTGATTGGAACGCAATTGGCTCAAACAATCGCATCTTGACCTCCAGCAAAGGGGTGCCAATGGTCTTTGCCTATTTTATTGGCCTCATGAAAGTCGTGCGGTACAAAGAGGAGGCCATTTATCGTGTATCGAGGAAAAGCACCATTGAGGGATGCTGTGATATTTTTTAAGTTTGTTGAATGAGTTTTTTCCGCTGGTAATAAAATTAAGATCAATTATACGACATATAACTTGTATATATAATTTGAATGAATTATAAATCTAATTTAAACTTTTTTTACCTGAGTATCACATATAATTTTTATATGTATTACAAATAGAATACATAAATAAAAGATTGATAAAATTTTGTCCTTTTTATATTATTATGACTTATTTTTAAAATTTAGAAAAATTATTAACTAATAGATATTTTAAACATTAA